>JAGVSQ010004223.1:0-19856 GCA_022683975.1 Rhyacophila evoluta
GCAGTGATCTCACATATGGAAGTTTACCAGTTTTAAATAATTCAGAATTTAAAATGAATTCAATGTAAAATTTAAATATTAAAACACTGTATTAATAAAAACTTTAAATTATCCACGCAAAGTTATCTATGTATTGAAATTTTAATAACTTTGTATGAGAATATTTTTATTTTATAATATTATAAAAAAATATATAAATACCTGTTTTACCATGAAAGAGCATAATGAAATATGCATAAAATTGTTGCCTGTTAAATAATGAACAAAGACATTTAGATATATACTTCTTTAATAGTGTTACAAGTTATAAGAAGGATGTAAGTGTATTAATGTGCGTATTTTTTATTACTAATTTCACTTTTAAAATCGCGTTTTTACGATTTTACGTGAACAATTTAATTATTGTTTGACTTATCTGAAATACTAACGTATCATTAGCATACGAAAATATAAATAAAACATATTTGCATAATATATTTTTAAATAATTACCGTAGATCCTATAGAGACATTCTATTAAAGTTTTTTTTTATTATATATCAATTGTAATTAATCAAGGTTATTCTTTTTATTTTAACACAGCGTAGAAAGCGGGGATATTATTTTTGTCTATTATCGTTGAAGATTATTTCAAATAATTATAACATGTTTCATTTCCATGAGCGCTCACACAATGGAGTATATATGAATCTCAACAGTGTAAAGAGGTATCTCATCAGATCTTATAACTTTTCACGAGGATTGGTTCTCAGACTTCAACCCAATTGGCCCTGCATTTTCAGATTTTCAAAATCCGATAGTCAGAATGGAACCCGTACTCGCTGAATACTTCAGAATGTAGTTGATTTTAAGAAAGTTAATTAAATTCATAAATTAATTTGGCAAAATTTTTATTTCTTGTTTATTTTTCATAATTATACGTTTGTTATGTATTATAAGATTATTTTATACTGGTAGTTAAATGAAAAAAAAACTACGGATTTAGGGCACCGAATAATCATTTAAATACAAGTTACTTTACAACCAGTTTCCTGTGCTTCGTTATTAAATAGACATATTATTATTTATGGTTTAATACTACTGCTAAAAAAAAAATAATTAAAAATTAAAAATGTATACTATTTCCATATCATTAAGAGGTTAAAATGTGATCTTCAAATTAACAGTAATTAAGCTGATCAATTATTTTATTATTAGTTTATTAGTTCGTTTTAAAATTCCTCAAATTATTTCGATTTTATAAATATGTACTATAAATCTACGCATTTATTAACATGTACACGCCAATTCAATGTTTTCAACATAATTTATCCAGATTATTTGCACTTCAAATAAATTCAACACTACTTGAATCTTCATGACACGAAAATAAATATTTATTGAGTCTTTTTTTTAATCATTCATTTAAAATTGAATCCACGTATTTTTTATTCAAATTTACGCAATGAACTGTATGTATGTATGTTGGTACAATCCAATAAGTGATTGTAATTTTTTTAATTTTCCAACAGTATTACATGGTATACAAAGCAGAAATATTAAAGTAAACTTTTCATTTATCCTTAAGGAAATATTATACTTTTTACATGTTTATTTTTACCAATTTTCACAATAAATGTGAAGGACTATGATCCGGATATAACTGTATATTGTAGACACAAATGTGTAAAATCAAACAACAATTTGTGCGATATTGAATATTAATCAATAGATTTTTGCTAGCTTAGTTACATCGGCATATAAAGGTAACACTTATTTTTAAAGTTCAAACATCTCGACAAACCACAATGTTATTATTGCGTAATGTCAATAGAGAACTCGGTACATTTATTAGCAGCAATTATACACGAAAAATCGCGATGAAAACAAGAAATAGTACAACAAACATATTCCGAATTCGCAAATACCGCAAATATATTGTATTAAAATCATTTCAATTCCGTATTTATTTACAACAAAGACTTAACTGGAAGTTATTTTTGATTTTATGGAACATTAGCATCAAAATGCCAATGATGAGTATGGCGTGACTTCACAATTTCAGTTTTTTATCATGTCTACCCTGAAGTAGTGCATATGGATCTACACAGTTTGAAGATATCAGCTTCAAAAGTAGAGCATTTGGATGTCCACAATGTGAAAACATGTCTTGAGAGATGATTTTTTATCTACTAATCGATTTTTATTCGAAATGAGAAGATAAGAGAACGGACTATGCAGCCACTTTTCACTGACAATTGAACCTGCGACGCTGGACTTGGCTCGGCCACATATTGCGGATGCCTTAAGAAAGTCTGAACGTGAACTGCTTATTCTTTTAGCTAACCGATCGTCGGCGTCCCGGAAGGCCACTAAATACTATTAATAGAATGTATTCGGCGGAGTTACGGGATGCATGGATTACAATACTAGCGGGCGACAGGGATTCTTGGAGGCGGCGCGTGATGTCCATTTCCTCCACTTAATATAGAAGAAGAAAAATAAGAAGAATCTATAAAATACTCAAACAAATTAATGGTGTAAAATTATAAACTAAATCATTATGTCTTCATATGTTTTTGCGAAACGAAAGGCTGTGACCCAAAATTTATAACTGCATACCTTGCTCTTCTTGATTTAATACATATGTATGACCATGACTGTAAATTGTATTAATTCGATCAAATGAAAAATAATGTCAATGAGACTAATTTTTCTCGAATATGTTGTAACTTTATTGCAAAAATAAAATTCGTATTCAAGCGATTTTTATATACGCTTCGATGGTGTTTTTAAATTATATATTTATTCAGAATCGGCATGTATTTGGTGTAATAATAAAGGCTATAAAATTAAAATAAATTATTTCAGCGTAATTAAAGTAATTGATGAAAATACCACTCTAATAAAAATCAAAATCCGTATCAAGTATTTGGAGGTCAATGGAGAAAATTTCCATACAAGATTACTTTAAAATAACCTAATTAATTTAATTTTTTAGCCAAACCGATTTTTGCGACATTAATTTAGTGTATTTATTGAATTAAAACAAAATAAAAATTGAAATTTTTAGTCACGTAATTTGCAAAAAAAATTAAAACACATTTATATGCAAAGATTATAATGGTTTTATTTCTAAGCGTTCTAATAAATAATAGAATTTCCATTAGATTTACAAAAATAAATGCCATTATAGAATAAAAGCTAAATTAACAACGATCCTTTGTCCAACATAGCAATGTGTGCTTATCTATTAAAAAATATTTAAATCGTATGTATTATCTATCGTACGTCCAAATATTGCATGTATTTCATCTCCAGAGATTACTGGGCTAAATCCTATTTCTGCGTAAAAAAATCAAGATATGGGCGATTGTTTGATAATCATTTTTTTTTTTAAATAATCTGTTAGAGTTAAGTCTTTTCATAATAGAGATCAAAATGTAATAACATCTAAGCGATTTAAAAAGTGCATTGAAAAAATGTTTTCTATAAACTGTTCTATTTTAATTAAATAAATTATAATCCGAATTATAAATGCCGAACCACGTGAAACTAAAATGGTATATTATTTGATTAATAACTAAATATACTAAAGGAATATATAAACAAAATATGAGATATAATAAATATGCAACAGTTACCCCTTGAAGAAACATTATCACCATAGTAACCGTAAAACAGTGTAAATGAGGCAATATTGCCATTTTAATTCTAGTCATCGACAATAATACAATATATTACATAGCTAACAAAAAAATTATAATATTTTTTTTACAATTATAATTCTTTTAAATAATTTTATACTTAATTATGAACGCTAGCGAATATCTTAAATATTTTATTGCAACGCGTCATAGAAATTTTGAAATCAGTTTTTTTTATACACTTAATAAAAACATTAAAATATTTTGAAAACCAGTTGAATCGAAACGATAAAAATGTATAATTTAATATCGTGTATTAAAAACGAAGCGTTTCATTTCTAAAAATATATATTTTATTTTATAGTTTGTTTCTATGAAAACAATAGGAAATACATTTCGAATTTGAAAATTACATCCTTGACCAATAAGCAATACTGTTTCCTATTACTTATGTCTACACGCAGAACAAAAGAAGTATAAGTACTTATAATGCTATAGGTTTTTTTTTAATAATATTTGAATGTCCCGCATTTGTCTAAGTATTGCCACGCTAAAATATTTGATTACGGATGTAAACAAACATTCTATAATTTCCGCATAATTCACAGAATGATTCAATATTGAATAGTAAAAAGTTTGGTTGTTTTGTTCATGGTGATGAGATTAATGAAAGTTGAATTAAGCAGGTCTTACATAACAATTTTGTAAGAGATTTGCTCTATTGTGAATAATAAACCTTAAAACTATTATACATAATTTCAGTGCCCCAATAGCAATAGTTGTACAGAACTTGATTAAACAGTTTTTATGGTGAGACAATAAAATACGCAAGAGATTTTCATTTGATTTGATCAATTGAGGTTTAATTTTACAAACGCCCTTTAATCTGTTGTATAAAGATACTAATACGAATAGTGCTATAATCATGTCCACTGTCTTATCTAACCTCCTATTAAACATTGATAAAATATATGCATTCAAAATTGATTCACCAAACCAAACTGTAATATATCAACTGTAAGGAAAAATTAGATAACCCTTAATTTTTCAAAATAACTTTTATTTGATAATCAGAATCTACTTCATATATCCGACTTTTAGTTTTTCAACGGTTCTAACGGTTTAGTAATGTTATATTATTATAGTGCAATTTTTACTACCGACTATAATTTAATAAGTAGCTCAATATATTTTAGATCTAAAACAATGATTAAAATCCTTTTTCTATCAGTAACATATATAGTATATTCTAGAATAGTTTTGGTGATTTTATTTTTGTACACATTATTAGCGTAAATATGCGTATGTAGACCTAAAACAAAGTTCACCAATATATCAAATGTGGAAAGGAAAAATGAAAACTCTTTTCAAAGTATCTTTTATTTGATAGTCACAATGAATACAATTTAATCGTCCTATCATAAGGATATAAGCTGAAAATACCTAATTAATGTTTAAATTTAACTGTTAAGTCTTAAAAAAGGATCCCCTGTGAAATTTGGTACCAGGATAAAAGGCTTCCACCTAATCAAAATTATTGGTTTTTCTTAAATATTAAATAGTACAAATTAAAATCATATTGAGTGAATAAAACAACAGTTCTATTCTTCGTGCACTCCAAGGCGTTGCCAACGTAATGGTTTGACTTTGGCTCAAAATCATTAAATAAACGTTTTTTGTGTCTCCTATTAAATTTGCTATGCATGGGTTACGTCATTTTTCTATTCCACAGTCGATAATACAATATATTATAATATATATGCATCCATGAAAAAATAAGAATGCGGTAAAGCCTTCTATTACAATACCCTACATCGATAATATTAATTACTGTAATATCGTTAGTACGTAAAATATTATTGTTTATTTCTGCTTATCGTACATCATTATATATATGTTATATGTTAAATAATATGATAAATGAGATGGGCTGTATAATAATTTTGATTATGGCTTACAGTTTTATTACATTGTTATCCTTGAACCAAGCCAAGAAGCCCTTCTTTGTACGTATTACTTATTCCACGCAATGTTAAATTCATTTACTCGTACATCTTAAAAGACACGATTTCGATTTATTACAGGTCATACTGTCCATAATTAACGCATATCTCTGCAAAGTGTCTTCATAAACAATACAATGAAATCAAGTTTCTCTAAGCATGATTTGAGCATAGTAAAACACAATATTAGCCGTGTGTTCATGAATGAATCATCATTGTAGTATTAGAGGTTATAAAAAACCCATCACGTTTTTTAACAATTAATATAGAATTTAAAACGGGAACTTGAGTATATTTTTTTAACAATGAGTCAACGTAGTAAATACAATGGAATGTGTACTGGATAAATATTATGAGTAAAAATAAATGTCGTTTATTTTATTAATACAACTGGATATCGACTGTCGAAAACAAAAAAGACGTAACTCTCAGTTATTTTGAATAGTTTTTTCGATAATTACAATGAATATAACCATACACATTTCATCAAAAAGATGTAAGCCTTAAATGGCGAATTAATATATAAATTTAGCTTTCAAGTTTGAAAAAAGTATAGCCTGTGAAATTAACCACCTAGAAAAAGCACTTCTACCTCTTTAATTGTATCGGTTTTTCTTAAATTACTTATTAAATTAAAATCAGATTATGCAGATAAGACATCACTTTTAGTCTTCGTGCTCTTTGGACTTGTGTCTATTTAATATTTTGATGTTTGCCCAATGTCATTAAACTCTTTAATGCTTATGACGTATATATATATATATCCTCGAGGCATAGTGCGTAACACAGTGCACTTGACGAATATATCCGCCGAACTGTTCTTCGAACATAACTCTTGGATATGCCGAATATAACCGCCATTATTTCTGAACGGTATGAGTGCCTACTGTGAATGTATTACTACACAGTTTAGTAGTACTAAAGTTACCGTCACTGTGTTGCTGAGTGGTCGCTCTACAGCGTGACCTTAAAGAGGTTAAATATAGGGTGTTTGTGCCCCTTTTAAATGTTGTTCCGTGAGGACTACGTCTCTTTTCCTTCTTACAGTCAATATGTTGAATTTATATGTATGACTCGTATGACTCGTATGAGTAATAATAAAATAGTAAGACCATCAGCCGATCAGTATAACAATATTTATATAAAATAAATATACACTTATGGCTCTTATCTTCAACCGGACATGACAATATCACACACTTTATTGGTCGCAATATTGTCCCATCTATTACTGACAAATTTTATTGACAAATATATCGTGGGAGAACTTTATTAGTACTATAATTATATTGTATATGTGAAATATTGGTAAGGAATAAGCTTTTATTTATAATAATTATTATCTTAACCGGGTATAACCAAATCGGTTTCTGTTCAACCACTGATTTTACGTTGCATAAAATTTAGATGCAACTCTAGTGGGATATGGAACTTCTTCAATTACTTGGTGTAGAACGGATAGCATTGCATTGGTTACCGTTCTAACTATTTACAGACGGATTTAAAACGTTTGCGGGTGGCATTAAGAAAACCACAACAATAGAAAAAACCCATCAACATTCAACGATTCATGCAGCATCTAAGAAGCTTTTTTTAAATTTAATGTCAATTCAACATAATAATTATTTTTTATTTTACTATTCAAAACTTGCTGTACTGTTTTTAAAATAACTATATCGGTTGCTATAACGTTCACCCTGAAGATCCTATACATCGTATACACGATCCTTTTTGGTTTGTTAATATTTTAAAATATTCATATTATAGATGCGTTGTGAGAAAATCGGAATTAATTTTGAAATACATCTTTCGAAAATTGCGAAGCGCGCACAGATGCGCTTATGGCGATCGTCTACGTAGAACGCACATGTGTGCTTAGGGCGATCTACGGGTTAAAAGTACAACGTGTGGATCTACACGACGTGAAGATGCCCACTTCAAAAATAAAATGTATAGACCAGTGCAATACCAAGGCATATCTTGGTAGACTTTTTTAACACGATTTGGTTGTCATCCAATTTCTTGACATATTCAGGTTTGCATATTCGAATTTTTTTAAATCATACATTTATGGAATTCATCCAAATCATACAAGTCTTTCCGGTAGCGTTGACGGTAGCATGTGCGCCTAGCAATACGGGTTGATTCCCCATCTGTCGAATTTTAAAATTTCGAAAATACAATACTGGATGCCCATTGAGTTTGTTAGACAATTCTCGTGAAAAATAATCTATCAACAAGTCTTCATATTACAGAGATCTATATAATCCTCTTTTGGAATGGGTATCTTTGCGTTATGTAGATCCATATGCTCCACGTTGGGAGCGAACATGGTATAAATAAAATATGGGATTAAAACCACTGATTCCCATCTCGGCTATCGGTTAGACATTGTTAAGACTATTATTTAATAAATGACTATTTCAAAATTTAGATCTCTATTATCATATTTTAAAAATCTGGAGAATTGTAATGTAAATACAATAAATAATCTTCAATTAATTCCGCTAGTGTTATATATACATGTATACTAAACATACTATCGAAGAATTTTTTTTAAGTTTGTCGAATTATTATGTCAAGCTATATGTATATATATATATAATATATATCAAGTTATAATACATATAGTCAAGAATAATTATGTCAAGCTTATTGATTTAAATTTTTTCATATTTGAAAAAATTTAAATACTTGCAAGGCAATATGAGATTATCTGGTATTTAAAATTAACAAAAAGCTCAATTATTAAATCGATCTAATGAACCAAAAATGTCAGGCAAGTGGCTATAAATCTTTTAAAAATCTACCATATGTTTTATAATATGGCTTGCTCCTAATACAGAATTAAATAGATTATTTTATTTCATTAATGTGACAAATATTTAAAACTACAAGTTACCATTAAAATAACGGCAATAATATTTTAAAAACCAAAAAAACCCACAACTGGTTTTGTCGAGTAAAATAAAAATGTATATTTATGTATTCTGACCATTAATAATTTGATCAAAAAAAAAATGTTGCTCTCTACTAAAATAAAAACCATAAATTATTTTTGATGTCATGACTTTTTTTTGAACAGAAGACATGTGAAAAATATGTTGTAATTTAAAAGTAAGTTGAAATATCCAGTTTAATAAATATTATTTTTACAGTTGATTTATTTATGAAATATTTAAATTTAGCAATGTGGTGATTTGTTCCAATAATCATTATTCAACGTATAGGTAATAAATAAATGCACATAAAAAGTGTGAAACATACAATCTTTCAAAGGTGTGTCTATTATTTTAACAGTATTTTTTTATACCATGATTGCTCACAAAGTAGAGCGTACTTTTAGATTTGTTAAATCTGACGGACAGGGAATCGAATCCGTATTCCCCGGATTGCTAGACGTGCATGCTACTAACTGCGCTAGCCGGGGAGGAGGATTTGTTCAAATAGTTATAAAAAATAATTCAGCTTATTTGTTCTATTCTTTAATATAGTATAAATAAAAAAAATATATTTTAGTGTTTAACGGCTCAGTGAAAACAATTACAACCATTATAAATTAGCAATGCATATTCAGCTCTTATTTATAAATTAGTTTTTCAAATAAATTAAGTATACTAACAAATAAAATACTATTTGATTTTATTCTCTTCTTTTGTTTCCTTGTGTATTAAGGTTTCAAAATTAAATACATTGTATTAATAATATGGACCTGAAGATAGATAAAAATATACACTTTATTAAAATGTTTTATATTTGTCATCAGTCATATTTCTATTTAGGGTTTTAATAAGCCAGAAGTTAAGTAGGTAGTTAGAAACAAAACATGTACTTCAAAAAAGCTTGGTACATACATTGGAAATGGGAATCAACTTGGATCATCTTCGATATAATATATTTTATTAAAACATTTATAATAATGTGATATTTGTATTGTTTTACCTATAGTAATAAATATGTCACAAATAATGTATCTTTCCGTTGCAATAGTATATCAAAACTGTATTAATCACGAACTTGTTTCGTTTTAAGACCCCAAGAGTGAGAATTTTTAAATTGCTTATTAATATGATAATCTAAAATCATACTCATAAATTATTTATTAGTTTATTTGTTTTAACATATTTAAACACAAATCATACAGGTTATAGCTGTACTATATATTTTGAAATAATACACGTTCGTCAATCAGTGAGAAAGCTTTTGTTTAATCTCCAGTCGAAAGGTGAAAAGATCGGGGACGACTTGCTATGCATCAATGCCGATTTATCATCGCTCGTTTGAGTCGCGTAAATAAATAAATAATTCACGTATATTGCTTTAAAGCCTTAACAGTAATGCGAAGCAGTTATTTACATCTCGCAATTTACGAAACCGATAATACATAATTGCAATACAAGTAAAACTATATACTTTTAAATAAGTTAATGACAATATATTTTTATTTTACTTTAAATTTTATCGTTATAATCAACCTTACCTTGATAAATAAAAGGCCAATTATATTAAACGAATGCATGCGACAGTATTAATAATTTTAACATATATTGATTTCGGTTTAATAGTTAGATTATGGTCGTACTAATTTTGGCAAATACCAACCAACTAAATCAATTCGATATTTTCTCTTAAAGTGGACCAAATTTAATATTTTAAATAATTTTAATTGGATCTATTTAAGTTATTGACAATATATTCGCTTTCATATAATATTACAACAATGTTCGCAAGTTACATTTGGTCTTTTGTTTTTTTTTATACTTATGTATTAGTAATTGAAATATGCCAATAAAATATGAGATCATATTATGATATATCTTTTTGTATATTACCAAATAATTGCGACCAATCGACAAGTGTCTAATAGATATCTCTTTACTTCATCTGGAAACTAATATTTAATTAGGAAACAAGTTTTGGTAAATATATATCGTTCTTCCAACGTGCCATTTCGAGATCTTAAAATAAATTGCTGTTTTAAACGATGTGCATAGAATATAACTGTTTTGCATGTATTATGCAAGACGACAATTATTCGTACAAAAAAGTGCTTAGAATTTCCGACACGGTGGAGGTCCATGTGCTTTGTTCGTATTTGAAAATGATCTGACTAGTTCCAATATCACATAGCAATTAAATGTTGTAACTTCTAGTAGACTTATCCCTCGGTAATTCAAAATATGTAGGTCTTTTTAGATAATTACAATGTATACAACTTAACACACGTTCCACTTATACGGTATGTAAACTGAAAATGCTGAATTAGTATTTAATTTAGCTTCAGTCGAATTTATAACCGGTCAAAATAAACTTCTCTACATCCATTTAATTGCTTTTTCTTAAATACCTTAAAAATACCAGTTTTAGTATTCATGTACTTTGAAAAAATTGCGTATATTTGATATTTTTACTTTGGCAAATCATTAAATAAAGGAGTTTTGTACCTACTGTCAATTTTTTTCTGTATGAATTACGTATTTTTTTCTTTACATGGTTAATGTAATAATTGTATAATATTCATATATTAAAAAAAACATTCCAGAGAACAATATTACCAAGTCAAAATATATCCAAAAATAATATTGTTTTTGAGAAAGATAATTAACGGATGTATAAATTAATCATTGATTTTCTCTGTTTGATAAAAATGCTAGATAGATAGAAATTGACTTTTATTGATAACTAAGTATGAGATTATACAAAAATCAACCAATTCGTCGATTAATAATTGAATATTAAACATTTATTGTGTCTGAAGACTCATAAATTTTGTCAGACAAATTTTCTGCGATCATAAACAACTTCCGATGTATTTTTTTAATCAGGCAAGAAAATTCAGAACGATGAATTTTTCGCTGTATTCACGAGTTAATTAAGAAATAGTTATTTATGAGACAGAATGATTGTAAAACTACTTTATTGATATGAAAATATTATGAAAACATTGTTGAATATTGTAGAAAGTTTTATTTTATACAAATATATATTTTATTGTCTACAAGACATTTTTATTATTTTCGCGAAATAATGATAGTAAAATACAGGTGACGTAATATAATTTAGATGGGATTATATTTTAATATATGTATTATATTATATTTAACATATTTTTAATATATAAAAAAGAGAATTGAAATTAAATAGTATTTTAAATGATTGGTAAAAGAATTTTTAGCGAAAGATTGTTTAGATAAATTAGTATTATCACTAAAGCGTATAAATGAACAAGTGAATATAAAATAAATATAAAAAACTTTTTGTTCCAACAATTTACACGTACCTACGCAAGTATTCTAATATTTTTCGAAGCTATTGGACCATATTATAGCATATACTTATTATGAATTAATTTTATTTATTCAGTAATACAGCAAAAAATACATTTTCAAAAAGATTATTTCATAAATTAATACGACAAAATTTAAAAAAATATAAGAATATAAAAATTGTAAGTATTTATAAATTTATAATATGTATTTTTCAAAGAATATAATTATAAATATTTTCATACCTGAAGCTTTGAAAAATCCATCTTCTGCCGGTTGATTTTAATTTTAATCAGTTGGGTGAATAAATGTAGTTATCCAGAACTAATTAAAAAAAAAAAAACACTCACTTTATTAAACTGTTTATTTTTATTTTTAATAGAAACTTTTATTTTGATAAATGGCAATGTTTGCACTTTATTTCCATTATTTTTTCAGCAATTTGCAGACGAATAACAAAGTGGCACAACGACGCACACGTCCGGGCGATGATTTAATTATGGATTGTGCAAATAGTCTGTCCTAACTTATATTGGAAGATTCATCTAACGCTCAAACCTGAATTCACATGCCATACCGCCCATCCTACACTACTGACACTCTAAAACACTGTTATCGTTCGATGTTCTTTTTTCAAAAATTCAAACACATCGTGGGAATGCGAGTCTGTCACGACATTAAAACGTATTCAAAAAAATAAACCATAATATATAAAACATTATGCCCCTCTCTATCGAAAGCATTATATAATACACAAAAAATCATAAAATAAATATTAATCGAAAATATATAACATTAACTTTACCACGGTAATAAATTTATTGAATAGCATAATAATCGTTTAAAAAATATACATTTAATAAATATTCTGCGATGAATAAGTAACGCAAGAGACTTCTGCGAGTAATGTTGTCTTTGAATCTAGATTCAGCATAGTGATATGGAATAATAAATTTAATGGGTGATAATTGAGTTGAGAAATGTCAGACAGGTAATGAAATACGTCTTTCTGACCCAGAGTTAACTTGCTAATTTAATAAAATGTATTATGCATTCATAAATTCAATGTCTCGTGCCGTTATTTCGACTAAACGATTTAAATAAAATAATATTTATGATAAATATCTACGAAATTGAGTAATGGCAGATCGATTTCATCTATAAATATACATTTAAAAAAAAATCAAACGGTGGTTTGAGCTCTATTCGCTTCCAAAGTGAGGCATATGGATTTAAGAGAGTGAAGATATCCATTACTAATGCGGAGTATATATATATCTCTGTAATACGAAGACTTCTTGACAGATTATTTTTCACGATAACTATTTGTTAGACAATTGTCAACCCAATGAGAATTCGGTCCTGAATTTTTCGATTTTTAAAATCCGACAGATGAGGGAACGAAACCGCATTCTTCGGATTGCTGGGCGCTCATGCTACCAACTACACTACCAGGGAGATGACTTATTATTAAATCGCAATTTTGCAAGTATTACATTTTTTTGTTGCGCCCAACATGCACTATACAAATATTTCACGCTCTGCAACTGGATGATATCGTTAATTAATTTTAAAAATCTGGATAATTTTCATTAATTTTTAATATCCTGCATCTAATGTATATTATAAAATAGAAAATATGTTTCAGTCTGTAGCAAGAACTCATAAAAGGTGAATCTTGGTGACGTGGTGGTGAATTTCCACATGTTATTTTGACCGCCATTTTTTAATACAACCAAGCATTGAAATAAATTTTTGATTAAAGGATGAATTAAGTCAATGAGTTTGAATTTATTCCAGACGAATCCGGGTTATAAAGCTACTCTATACATATAACTTTTAGTTTTTTAACGGTTCTTACGGTTTAGTGACTTTATATTATTATAGTGCAGTCTTTACTGCTGGCTATAATTTAAGAAGTAGCCCAATACAGTTAAGATCTAATACAATGATTAGCATCCTTTTTCTATGAGTAACACATATAATATATTCTAGAATAGTTTTGGTGATTTTATTTATATGCACATTATAACCGTATATACACCTAAAACAAAGTTCACCAATATATCTGTGGATAGAAAACAAGGAAGAAACCCTCAATTTTTTAAAATAACTTTTATTCGATAATCAGAGTGTATATATACAACATAGTAAACGTTCTATCAGAAGGATGTGAGTTGAAAATGCCGAATTAGTATCTAAATTCAAAGTTTGAAATGTCCTGTGAAATTTGCGACCAGGAAATAGGCATCCTCCTAATCAATTTTACAGGTTTTTCTTAAAGAACTTTTTAAATTAATATTATACTGAGTAAATAAAATTCCAATTTTAGTTTTCATGCACATCAAGATTATATGTATGTAATGTTTTTACTTTGGCGCAAAATCATTACATAAACGTTTTGTTTGTGTTTTGTTTTGTGCCTCCTGTAAATATTTTTTTACCGGAAGCACAAAGAAACAAGGTCTTGGAAAGCTGCAAGGATACTTTTGGTACCTTGAAGAGCACCTTACCTTCGTTACGCCACGTTATACACCCGCATGGTGGGTGTGGAAACGTGGTGGGTGATAGAGAGGGACAATTTTCTCACAATGTTATATCGATGACCATAAGTTGACATCACATATCATATACCTATGGCCATCGATATATATATATATATATTATACAATGTTTGCTCCCAAAGTGTGAGGATATCCATTTCAAAATTAGAGTATATGAATCTTCGCAATGTGAAGACGTCTTGACAGATTGTTTTTCACGAGAATTGCTTGTCAGATAGTTGTTCAACCCAACCAACAGATGGGGAATCGTACCCGCATTCTAACCATGGAGACAAGATATATATATTTACTTCTACACCCTCAAAACTAATATCCGAATTGCACTCATATTTTAATAGAACATACTGTAACTCTACGCAGGACAATGTAATTTTATTTTTAAAATGTATGCAACCAAGAAATTAATTCAATATTGGAGAACTAAATCAAATAACCATGTCCAAAATACGATGCATAAGGCACGTTCAAAATATATTTAAAAAATTGATTTTATATAAATTCTAAAATTTCGTTAATTTATTATCTTGGAAAATTTTAAACTTTTGGTTACATATGACATTAAATGTTAATGAAATGGTATTTTATGATTATCTTCATAAATCATTTGGACATGGACTAAAATGATGAAAACTTTAAAAAAAAGCTACAAGTTTCCTTATCAACTTTTCTGTATTTATTACTGAAGGCTAATATTTTAACCAGTTATTAATTTTGCCATTTGAATACGCGTAATCTGATAATCATTTTTACAAACGGAAATTTTCAAAAACTTGTGAAGATTGAACACTTCAGCTGTCAATAATAATATGATTTCAAAAGTAATATTTCATATTGAATTGGCATTGTTCAATTAAATATTTAGAATCGTTAAAAATAATGTGCCGCATGTGATTTTATGTACCGCAATAAAACACTCTCAGTGTATTATGTTAATAATTCAACACGATTTCTTGTGAGTATACAAATGTACACTCCCATCAGATAACCCAACCCACAACAGCCATGGAAACGAATCCGTAACTTAATTTAATAAAATATGTTAATATATCTATAATTTTTGCAAAATACTACTTGAAAAATAATTTTAGCCACAATAATAATTAAATACGCATGAAAACAAAACGTCCATGAACTTATCGTACCCTGTGGTAAACGCGTTGTTATAAATGTCAATAGGAACCGCTTGGTTCTTTATATTTTAAAAATAATCATCATCAACGTCTTCTTCTTCTTTGCTTATTTTTAGTGACATTAGATCAAGAACTTTTCTTATTACATTTTGATTTCTTAAATGGTTACAAAATTCTACATGCAGAGTATATGTTTTATATTCCAGGCCGATTCTATTTGGCCATAATTTTAATATGTCCATTATTTTTCAATTCATATTTTACATTAATGTTAAATGATCGATACTAATTATACACGGAGCATCTAACGCCGTGATAAAATACACAAATATGTTTTTTAAGCAATTGTTAATTTTTTTTACATATGATAAACGACGAGGCACATTCGATTTGGTTAATTTTGTTACAATAGTAAAAAAAAATAGACACCGTTGGGGCACTGAATTTTTTTATTGATCACCAACGACCATTACATTATCGTAGGGTGATTGTTTGGTGGACTATTTGGGCTGGCGGCATCATTGGGCCATATTTCTTTGTTGGATACAATGCTGTAACTAATAACGTTCTTGTGCCCGAACTAAATCAATTGGGCCTATATCACATGTGGTTCTAACAATACAATGTCACATCAAACACAGCTAGTGTTACGATAGGAATTTTGGCACAAGTATGCCCTTGGGCATGAGACATAAAACGCACTCTATATGTATGCATACAGTGGCCGAAGAAATGTCATTAGGTTACAACACTCCATGAAATCTCAACATATATTTGGAAGTTTATCTTATTAGAGTAAAGATGTATGTATATAATATTATTTTAATTATAATACATTTTTGACATTCGTCTAAATTTCATTATTAAAGAAAGATTCAAATCTAGTATTTTATATTAATAAATTATTCAAATATAACAGTTTATGATGAAGTAATCGTATATTATACCGACTGAAAAAAAAGGATGTAACCCAACACAGGAAAAATTTTACACGAAAACTGTCCATTTGATGATTCTCAGCCAATGATAAAATAATAAATAGACACAACCTTGAAGTGCATGAAGACTGAAAGACTAAAGAGGTTAACATGCGCGCTTACCAATCCGGGGAGTGCGGGTTCGGTCCGTATAACTGTCAGATTTTTTTAAATTCAAAAATACCGGATGGCCATTAGGTTGAAGAATTGTCTGACAAAACAGTTCTCGTAAAAATACGTCTTCTGTAAAGACGTCTCCACATTGAAGAGTTCAATATACTTTACTTTCAGATTGGACATCTTGAAACCGTGTCAATTCATATGCTCTACTTTAAGAGCGAACACGGTATAAAGAAAATAAAAAAAAAAACCAATAAAATTCATGAGGTGGAAGTCCTTCTTCCCGGCCGAAAATTTGACAAGGTGTCTTTTTTCAAATTGAAAAGATATATTTACATACCAATTCAGCATTTGCAACTTACATCCTTTTGGCAGAACATGTATTAATGTGTATATATTATGATTATCGAAAAAACTAACAGTTATATCCTTTTCCCTTTCTACAGTTGATATATATATATCAATATTGCTGAAATCGACTGATTGGGAAAGTATTATATAAAAGTTCACATATTTGAATAATTCGTATATATTGAAAAAGTATAATATCAAAAAAATAATATCAAGAATACGTTTGATATTTTGTATTAATATACTGTGATATTCCAATTTGATTGAACTGAATTTTGACAAAAAAAATGTGAGATATTGAACAAAATGGATAAATAAATTAATTTTGCTTATTGGAACTTTAAACGTCAGTTTTACAAAATTTATTCAGCACAAGCCATTTGTCAAAAACTTTCTTGAAGACTTTATAAATTCTTACCAATAAATTTCCTGTACGCGTATAACACATAAAAAAATAATCATAATTAATTTCATGTTGGCAGTAAATTAATTAAAATATTATGAAATTAAATGCCGGAAATATTATTAAGCCTTCGTGAATAATTATTACTAATTTGCCTTATTTTAATCCATGTTTGTAAATATTTTTTCAATTAATTCAAATAGCAACATTGTCAAACAAAAAATAGTATACCAACTAATTAATTGCTAATAAAATGAAAGTTAATCGAAAGAAAATTCTTAAAAAAAAAAAACATTACGAAATAAAAGAAGCACAACTACTTTTTTAATCTGTCAGAATTTTCTGCTATTCCAAGTTATTTCTTTGTTATGAAATAACTAGAATCCGAAGCCTTAGTAACTTGTAATAAAGAAGGCGATGTCAATTTTTCATTTTTTACAAATGACAGTATGTAATATTTTTGTGCTAAAATTTATAGCAATACATTTCTTTAATCTTTTTATAAGATATAACAAATGGTAATGTAATACACCGCCAAAAATTTCTTGGTTAGATTAAAGATAACGAAGAGAATGCAAATTAGTGGGCATACATGCATAGAAGTTTTATTGAAATTTGCCGAAAAATTCTATTTGAATATTTTATTTAATCACATTTGCTATAAAAATATATATTATATAGAAGTTTAACGACACCTTGAAATTTATTTAAAAAAATCGTAAATCGTGTAGGAATTTAAAAATTAATTATTTGTGCATTTTTATCATATTCAATTTGTTTACACACATGTTTAATAATTAATAATGTGTTTAAATTTTGCTCGCTTCGCAAGTAGAGCATATGAATCTATACGGTGTGAAGATAATCATTACGAAAGTTTAATATGTACATATCCGTAATTGAAAGGTTATTTATTACGAGAATTGGTTGTCAGGTAATTACTCAATCCAACGGGTATCCAGTCCGGCATTTTCATTTTTTTTTCATAAAACTGACAACATTGTAGCCTAAAATTTAATTTAGAGTAATATCTTTAAAAACCCACATTCAATCATTAATAAAATCCAGATTTACAGATCTTATGACCAAATATTTACGATTAACTGAAAAATTGTGTGATCAGTCAAGATTTTCAGCCCTTATAGAATTCAGTGTGAGCATTTGGAGCATAAAAGCCTTTATCATAGTTTTTTTTGTACCATGTTTACTCCCAACGTGGAGCATATGGATCTATACAATTTGGTGGTATCCACCCCGAAAGAGGAGTATATATGAATCTCCGCAATGTGAAGACGTCTTGACAGATTTTTTGCCAGAAAATTACTTGACCCAATGTGCATCCAGTCCTGTATTTGCGCGTTTTTGAAATCCAACAGGTGTGGAATCGAACTCGCATTTTCCGGATTGCTAGACGCGCACGCTACCAACTACGCTACCAGGGAGACGTCACAGTTGTAAAACTTTTTGAAAAACCCGTTAACCGTATTGTACTTACTCAGAAGTGAAAGGAAATATATTTTATAATTATAAATCTAAAAAAATATTGCATGAACATGAAGCTGAGCATAAGGGGTTATGCATTTTATAAAGCTTTGTATAAAAATAAACTTCGTGCCGATATTATAAGAGATATTATATTTGTTGACAATATTTCTAAGTCTCAGAAGCATATCTTCATCCTCGATTACATATATTAACATACAAAACGTATGTGGAATAAAATAAGTTTGTTTAATGTCGTTAATTCGTGAGTATAATCCTAAGTGAAAATTACGTAATAAAACACATTTTACCACGGATTGTTGCATAAATTATTACCAGTTGATCGCCATTACAATGGCTAGAACAATATCTTTCACACGTCGATTTAAATATATTCAAAAAAACATTCGTGTAATACAATAATTGGCAATAAAACAAATATACCCATAACGTTTACAAATTGAATT
Source organism: Rhyacophila evoluta (assembly GCA_022683975.1). NCBI lineage: Eukaryota > Metazoa > Arthropoda > Insecta > Trichoptera > Rhyacophilidae > Rhyacophila > Rhyacophila evoluta. The sequence goes on from JAGVSQ010004223.1 coordinate 19,389, forward strand.
ATAATATGAGCATTTATGTATGATTCTGTAATAAATATTTCTAATGATGTACATATTTGAATTAAATTTTGTAAAAATATGTTTATTGTACAGAATGTCTTCTTTTCTTTCGAGGTGAACTTCTATTCACAAATCATTTTTGGGTGTCATTATGAATCAAAGATTTTATTGCCTACAAATATATCCGCGGATAATTTAATTTAATCGTGAGTAAGTTAGAACATGTGTTGTCACCGAAATGGTTGCCTTGGCTTGGCAATGTGTCGGCTGACCGGATAAAGGTGCTGGGGTCATTTTCCACCTGGATGACAACATTTTTTTCTTAGCAGATTTCAGGGTTAAGGTATTAACTACATTATTTCGTAGAAATATTTAAAGCGTGAAGTCAAAAATAAAATTTGTTTAATTCTGCCTAACACTTGGCCTGCGGGAACCGTAATATTACGTTATTGTGTACTCCAGCGGCTA
>JAGVSQ010004224.1:7556-17646 GCA_022683975.1 Rhyacophila evoluta
TATTGTGCACTTCGATGCTGCCACTTTTAACTGTCAAGGAATAGTGTGGTTATAATGGAAAGCATATATCTTAATTGAATAGGGCAATAGAAAAACTCACTGTTACAGAACTTTACATCAGAAAAAGACGATTACTATCTGCGTTATGGTTTTACTCAAACTACATGATATTTTTTTTCATTTTGATACTATTAGGAAAATTTTAATTGACATTAAAAAAGCATTAATAGTATACTAATAAACCAAATAGTATAAATATTTTATTTTTATCAAAAACCAATTATTTCCTTTTTTTCTTCCATTTTAAATTGATTTATGATATTTATTTAGTCGATTTTCTTTAAGGTATGTGGGCACACATACTTACAGTTGATGACTATCAAAACCTCATTGATAGAGGCTGGAGACGTTCTGGAAAATATTGCTACAAACCTACAATGGATATAACATGCTGCCCCCTGTATACGATTAGGTGAGTTTCTTATATTATTTTACTTATCTAACACTTTGAATATTATTTTTCATTAAGGATATCGACTAGAAAATGTGAGAAGAATATAACATATTGAGGATCTTCTCTTCCAGTAATAAATATTTCCTGACATCCCTGATTCTTATGAAACGAAAATGTGTCAAAACTCACCCCTTGTTAAGTTTTTTTAGTAATGAAGATGATGCACTCACTAATATTAGAAACCCAGCTAACCACATAGGCCACATTTGAGAGGATCAAAAGCAAAAAGTCACTATCCATAACAAAATCATTAAATAGTCACTTACATTCTATTAAACATTTTGAATAGTGAGTTTTTTATGGCACATTTCATTTTGATACATGTTGTTTGGTACATATGATAATATTCTAAAGTTATCAAAATCTCTTCAGAAGTATTTAGTAGTTATTGAAACAATCTATATTTTAATATGAAATACCAATGCTCGCGATATACGGTTGGATGCAGAATTACGTCAGTACTCATTTGAGCACAAACACCATTGGACGTAATATTACGTTACTATTACTATTTACTGTTACTATTATACATTACTATTTTATTGGTTAAACACATTTATGTCTACATCATCCCATTTAATAGCTATAAGAGTTCATTGAAACTTACATTTACAGAAAAAGTATTGGAATTATGCCAGTATCGAATTGATTCTTGCAATATGATTTTGATGGCTTTTGACCGCCTCACTCATGAAGAGGAACATGATTTCAAAAATTACTTTTAAAACATTGAAAAAAAAATTTCAATAGTAAGTGCTTGATACTGTTTTAGTGCATTCAATCAGAAAATAAGCAACTTCTTGACATTAATAATTAATGTCAAATACGTGATTATTTTATATCATTGCTTTCTCCTTAAAGGCAACTCACCAGAATGCTATCTATAAATTTTAAGCTAGAACAAAAAAAATTATGTCCACCAACTACAACTATTGAGGCAAGAATTTGTGATAAGGATAAAATCACCTCAAACGCCTGTAATCTGGCAACCCAATCGCTTGCTTGGTACAAATACTTCACTTTAACTAAGACTACGAGTATAATAAATATGCATTTAATATTTAGTATGTATGTACTATCTGTGAAAATCTTAATTCAATAAATTTTTCAATATACAGTTTCTTTAGTTAGGTTATTCTATAATTTCAGGTGTGATATTATTGAATTTAAGCTATCCAAATCGCAGAAAAAACTCATGAAACGCTTCAATAAATTTCTTTTAAATGATTTAGTCACTAATGACACAGTGATGGATGATAAGGCAATTGGTGACAAAAACAGTGATCCTGATGCATCTGGTACTGGTCAATCCCAAGGTTTAGAAGAAAATGAAGCTGATATGTTTAGTTCATTGCGAAACAAAAGTCATATGGTGATTGATGTTAAAAATATCAAGAGCAATCCAGCCTCAGATGGAAGTACGTCGAAAGGTGAACAATTTGTTTTGATAAAAAGCATATTGCTTGCTTTAATAAAACTAAAATAAAAGAACATCTTGTTTTATGTACATACTATTATGTTGGTGTGAAGTCATTGTTAATTGCTGTTATCAAAATAACTTGATATTGAATTGGTATCGGAATTATCTATATTCATTTCCAATTTAAACTTGTTTTTGGTTTTAAATTACTACTTTTTAGTGTTAGTAGACCACCGCCATAAATTTCAAAGGCAGGTCGTCCATAGTGCTTAAAACTTTGGCCACCCATGATCTACAGGAAGTGCTCGGTAGAACTAAAAAATGGTGGCATGACATGAGAGAATATAAGACGGCTGGTTGGTGGGTGACAGAGATTCCTGGATGCGCTATGTGGTAGCCATATGCTCTATTTAGAAAGCAGATATGGCAGGAGAAGCAGATATAAAGGATGAAAATGTTTTTTTAATTCCAGTTTCTTCTACCGTTAATGAGCCAAAAAGTGAATCAGCTTGTACTAAACAACTTAATGATGCATCAATCCACAATAAAGGTAATTTGCATCATATAAAATTGTTGTATCGTGGTGGTGTCATATAATAAACGTCGTGGGATGTTTTTTATTATATTTCATTTTATTACAGTTAAGGGACCTGATCCTTATAAACAACCATGCAAAAAGGCTAAGCAGCAGAGAATAGAAAGAAAACAAGAAAAAATGCGATTGAAAGGAATGGAGTTATCTCTAAAAAAATCAAATAACTTACCTGAAGGAAAGTCAATTGAGGCAATCATAGATGACTTGTCAGATTCTATCAAAAATAGATTACAAGTATGTTACATTGAATAAATAAATATTAATATTATCTTCAATTTGGGTAAACATACTATAATGAGAGTCTTTTTTATTACAGATTAAGTTAGTAAGAACAAATCCCCCGAGTAAAGAATGGGAAGCAACAGCATCTCAAACACATAGTTTATATGTATTATACCAAGTAGCTATACACGGAGACGCTCCAAGTGCGTGTACTTTCAAAAGTTTTGAAAGATTCCTAGTGGAAAGCCCTTTAATGGTTAGTAGTTGTTTCACATTACATTACTTTTGTAATGTTACATGTATCAATAAATAAAATTGTTTTACATGCTTAGCATTAATTTTTAGGCTGACTTCAGTGAAAACGGGCCTCCGGATGGATATGGTTCATTTCATCAACAGTACTGGTTGGATGGAAATTTAATTGCCGTTGGTGTTATAGACATTCTTCCAAAGTGTGTTTCTTCAGTATACTTTTTCTATGATCCAAAGTATTCACAGCTTACATTAGGAACGTTTGGTGCTCTTAGGTATGTGTTATTGGATTAAAAATATTCTATTATCTAGAGACATTTTCATCAAGGTTGTCAACCACAAATGATTTATTATCAAAACTTATGATGTAAGCCTTCTGCACTTTTATAATTCAACCATGCTCACTCTGAATGTGAAATATTTATTATTCTTATATTCTTTGTGAGGTTTAGTTAATGAGTAATCACTCGACGGAATTTATTTCATTCGTGTTAATTTGTTTTTATTTTTAAAAGCTTTTAATTAGGATTGTTTGTGTCGGTAAAATCTTCTTATTGCTACATTATTGCTATTTCTATCTAACTAATGCCAATTATTAAAAATGCAGTCATAAGACTGAAACTTGCATATGTATATAGTTATGTGCTTCTACCAATAATATATTATATTGTTTTTCCAGGGAAGTGGCATTTACAAGACAATTGAATTCCATAGTTCCTCAGTTAAAGTACTATTATATGGGCTTTTATATTCACTCATGTCCTAAAATGCGATACAAAGGAAACTATTATCCATCTTATCTATTATGCCCGGAAACTTACACATGGCATCCGATAGAGGATTGTCATAAAATATTGGAAACCACGCCATATTCCAGATTGAATCCCAATATTGATACAATCGATTCAAATAATAGTGAATTGACACACTTGGATGATGTGTGTATTCTTTTTGGTAATACATATATGAAGTATGATGTCTTTAAAATTCGCCAAGCTAGAGTTAAAGATAAAAAAAACCAATCTTCTAATAACATTGATGACGATTACATTTTCCAATATGCCAATCTCGTTGGAAAAATGTGCTCTCATAATATGCTTTTAGTCATTTGCTAATGTATAAATGTACTCTTTGTCAAGTAACCTATTATATTAATATTATTTCATTCTTTTTGTGTTATTAAAGAAGAATTTAGTCGCCTTTGTAGAAAAGTGGTATTGTTCTGATATAAATAATGACTAAACATTTTAATTAGTTATTGAAGACATGTGATTATAAATATTTTCTACTTGCGAAAACAAAATAGAATTTTCAAACAACATAAAAAAAATAAAAAGTGAAATATAACATTATTTGTGTAAAAAACAATTATATTGTAGTTCACATATTAAATAGAACCTATGTTTTTCTGGTACATGGACAGATATAACATTAAATTTGAAAGATTTTTATGCAGAGGGGACCAATTATTTCTTTATTTTTTGATGAATTGTAATCTATGGAAACTTAGCTTATTTGCATTATCAAGCTGATCTCACTTCGGTTTTGTCACAAATATAAATATATTTTTGAATAATTCTATATTATAATAATATGGAATCCAAAATTATAATTACAGTGGAAATTATTTAACATGAAAATGCTAAATTTAAAAATTCCGCTTGCATTAAATAATACTGTATTTCCTATAAATTTTTTTAATTTCTAAAAAAATTGTTTAATATGAAAAGATTTCACATTCAAACAAACAAAATGTATCTATTGTCGGCAGTCGCATCGTCATCCAGATGTTGTTACTCTTTTTTCACTAGATCTACAATTTTCAAACAATAATTCCTAGTTAATGTTTGTCCTTAACACATTCGCTGCGACATGTGTGTATTAGTATGGTGTATTGACGCCCCAGGGGCGTCTTTAGCAGCGAACGTGTTAAGTAAAGGCATGCTGATTATCAATTTGTTTCTAAAACAAACGACTCAAATCGTCTCGAATTTTTTATTTTTGTGAAAATATTCTGATTTATTGTGACAATGTACTTAAAGTGTTAATTGTAACGTAAAATTGGTTTAATTAAAATTCACAACGTAGAAAAGATGACTGAGAAGATAAAAAGTGACTTTTAACTTTCATGTTAAGCGATTTCCACCGTAACTAATTTTGAAATCATTAGCATTGTATCTGCGGACGGAGTTTATTTTATACAATATCTTCAATTATTCATTAACATTTTCACAGTATTTTACATTGCACTCTAATCGGAATATTTATGTTGATATATATTTATGACATACAGTTAATTAATCTCAATGCCGGAGTAAATAAAGTGATGTCTATTAACATATTGTTTATGGCTTGTTTTTTTTAATTTTTTGTATGTTGCATTCAACACCAAACTGTAGAAATATATATTTGTAGTTGCTTTATAAATGGCTGTTTCATTTTACACTTCTGTGATATTATTTCTACCTTACCTTTTGTTAAAATTACGTGAAGATGAATAGTAATTGAGAAAGATAATCAAAAAAACACTTTTTATGATTGTGTATACAACTCATTATTTTTGTTGTAATTTTATTTTAAGAAATATTTGTTGCTCCATTATTGAATGAAATATACATTTCAAACTATTTTTATTATTTATATATCTTTTCGAGCTTCATTTTTTTTTATATCTGCTCTGTAAGTAGACGATATGGACCTGTACACACTGTGAAGTTATCCACTCCAGCAGTGTGGTGTATATGGTATTCTGCACTATGAAGCCATCTATCGACAGATTACATTTCACGAGAATCGATTGTCAGACAGTTGCTTAACCCAAATCAAACAGGTATGGGAATCAAATCTACATTCCTCGGAAGCAAGGCGTGCACACCAATCTTTCGGCTATCGAGGAGGTTCAGTTTTAGTTAAAGCAAAAAAAATTAATCCCATTGACGTCTATTCATTTTTAAATTCATTCATTTGATATTCCTGTTTTAAATATATGAAAAATAATATTCACCTTAATTTCTGTATTAATTGTAGAGTTATTGAAAAATGGCATTAAAATTCATGATATAAACCCATCAGTAAGTGATTTTATTATAAAAAATTACCCTACATATTAAAAGTATTTTACGATTATTGATGATAATGAATAATAAATTTATGTTACTTCCTTTTATAAAAATAATTCGAAGGTGAAGACGACTAAAGAAGAAAACAGATAGAACTCGAGTAAAAAACTAAAATTGATCATCTGAGCCATTGCTAAGACAGTGCTTGGCGACGAAGGTACAACTATTATATTATAAACCATACAGGTTGCATAGTGATCCACCTGTCAAGTGCAAGGCCACTCTAGAATGAAAAATACCTAACTACGTAATATGCTCTTCTTCTTATTATTAGATTATTGTCTACATATTATAACACAGATAGGATTCTGTATAGTCAAATAAAAAAAATTATAAATATGATCAAAGACTTGAATGCGGTAGCATAATTATAATACGAAACGCACTAAAAAACTCATTTCTTATGTCACGATTTACCTTGATGTACGTCGATGAGAAACAATGAGTTTATTCAGCAATATAATATAAACATTAAATCAATAAATAATAAACGTTTTATCGTTTTCACAGTACTTATCAAATTGAATGTGAGTATGTACTTATTCTTAATAAAATAATATCACGGTCATATAAAGATCTCTTCTTTATGTTGACATCTATTTACAACATACGCCGTAACTATTAATTCAAACATTAATTTTATTTGGCGGTGGGCTTTCTTCAATTGGATCGATCCGCGGTAAAGTTTCATTGTGGTTGGTTTCTTGCTTGACTTCCTCGTCTTTTACATTCCACGGCTGCGTTTCACCTGTTCCAAATATCATGAAAAAAACTCCGCATGCAATATAGGCGGCTGCTCCGATCAAAAATATTATCCTCCATTCCGCTAGACCATTCTGAAATGTAATGCATAATTTTATTTATTTAACTGTATGCCAACTGTATTTTTATTTTATGTTTAACTACAAAACAAAATAATATTATATATTCCACTAAACAAATACCCAATTATCAAAAATAAGCTGTTTGTTTTTCTTCTATCAATAAAAAATTCAAACATCATTCACAGTATTTAAAACAATTTGTTTCTATAGTTGTTGACCTATGACGGTGAAATAATTGTCACTTTAGAAGAGTTATATTTCAATATTAGAATCAAACTGAAAAGTGCATACTTATGAGATATCATAGAATGTATTTTCAACATTGCCAAAAGAATAGAGTTTTCACGGGTATTTAGTATGGTTCAATTTAGTGAATATACAAGTCTACTTCATATTCATCATATGTTTTAAATACAGGCATAATTGGTAGATAAATATCTATCTAAAGTTTTCTAACGGAATAATACCAAAGCACACAGTTGTTGGTTTTGTTTTCTCACTAGAATTGATTAAAATAGTAATAATAACTTATTTACAGGAAGTGGATATAAACAAGAATTTATGATACATACATTGTCCTTCGTGAAATATGCTGTTATGGCAGGGGTAATGAATCCTGTTGTTCCGCCAATACAATTGGCTATTCCATAGAGTGTTCCTGCATAATTTGGTGCCAGATCTTGGTGGTTCTGTAGATTTGTAATAGTCGAAGATCCATTGATGCCAAGAGAGGCTGTTATAATTATAACACTCAAAATAGGATTGCATCCTATAAATGTAAGTACTATCAGAAGAAGTCCAGGAATGATATGTGCTAAAACAAAACAGTAAGGATGACATGATGTCTAATATTCAAAAAAAAAACATTGTGGCTTTAATTACTTACATCACTGGTGTATTGTGTTCATCTTATCAAGATATTAATTACATCACTATGAGTCCTCATAAAAGGTAAATTTGTGTATAAAGCTTAACTCAAACACCCTAACCAAAAATTATAAACATCTACCAATTTATTGCAATGTATATTGGATATTAATATTTATATTATATGACTGAAATGTTTGAAAAAGTATTGTATATATGGGAATCAAAAGAATTCAGGCAACCACTTCATAATTATGACAAGTATGATTGATTCTTTTGTGATAAAAGTTTTACACTTACAGAATACAACGAATAATTTTCGAATTGTTGTGACAGAAAATACTCCTTTCCTCCTTATTGTATCACCAATGGCACCAAAAGCGAATCCCATTAGCATCCGGCTCATGTAAGGAAGACCAGAGAGAAGTCCAGCATGAGAGATATCAAATCCTAGCACTTGAGCTATGAACTTGGGAGCAGCAGTCAAAAGGAAATATAAGCCCCACATACTTCCAAAATGGAGAATAGTAAACGACCAGAAGGGTAGAGATAGAAATAGTTTCTTGAATGGCGGAGTTGGCTGAAATATGGAATTATAATAATGTATAAACATATGCAATATAATATTTAGAATGTATACAATAACTAGGTTAATAATTAATGTTCTGATCAATTACACTCTTAATATACATCAATTTCAAATCGATGTAGTGTAAAAATCACAGTATTGAATTGCGGATATTTTTACACACCAAAAAGCAGGGACAAATCCTATTACTGTATCGAAATACAAACTTTGGCTTTTCATGAGCTTTTGGATCCAATCCAGTAGATTTAGTAAAGAAATTATTTTTATATTATGTTAAACTAAACCTTTATAAAATATAATATTATCTTTGTTATTAGTGGGCCAAGTTTCTTTATTTTTCAGTAGAATTGGTAGACAATCTTTTGGTTGTTGTGTTCAATGAACGGAAACATCCATTCAAATGCTAAAAATATCAAGAAATCGTCTGGACTTACATCTAAAAAATTTTAAGCAACACTCTTATGATTTTTGTACTTTGCTATAAAAAAATTATTGCGTGACAAGTAGAAAAAATTATAAACTGTTATATATACTTTTTTCTTATTGACGGTGTTTCCAATGCAGTCCACAATATATGCCTTCTCTTTTTCACTTATTCTTGGATGATCTAGTGGTGTATTTGATACTAATAAAAACCATAACACCGACCAAGCAAGCATTATCAACCCAGGGATATAAAAGGCCCATCGCCAACCCATTGAAGATATTATAACCCCACACAGTGACCATGTAATGACAGTGCCAAACGTTCCTCCCATCAAGGCGCCGATGAATTTTCCTTTTTCTTCTGGAGGAGCCCAATTTGCCACTAAACTATGCAGAGACGGATACAAAACGCCCTGTAAAAAACACAACATTTTAGTAATTCAGTATAAATCTTCAATATCAAGATATGACTTCAGGCTTTCACGGTTTATATTATACTATATTTAAGATTACCCCTAGAGCGCCAAGTATGAATCTGCAAGCCACTAAAGCTCCATGGTGAAGATCAGCCGCTACCGGGCAAAGAAGCGTGAATACTCCTGATAACAGGGTGCTCCATCCAACCACCACCCGAGGACCCCATCGGTCAGCAAACATGCCCCCGGGAAGAGAAGTAAGAATGTATCCCCAAAAATAGGAACCGAGAATAAATCCTTGTACACTCGGCGTCCAGTCATACTTTGTACTTTGCTGAAATCAGTAAATTATAGTTGAAAAAAAATTCTTTAAGAACCATAGATACTAGGAAACAAAAAAAAAATGTACATATACTTATTTAAATTGGAAAAAATACTGTGATTCTTTGTAAAAATCGGTGTATATACAAAACACCATATATAACCAAATAAAATATCAGGTCATATCATGAAGGTATACATAGTATAAGGTTGGCTATAGACAAACCTCGAAATATTGTGCAATAAAAAATAGCAAACATAATTTGTCTTGAAAGTTGCTTATACAATACTCATGCAACTCCTACAGCTGACTGAATATTTTAATGCCATTTGAGAAACAAAGGTGTGTTAACTTGGAAAACGTATAGAACAGTGATTCTCAAAGTGGTGGTCGTGACCCTGGGCGAAAAATATTTGGTAGGTCGCAGAAAATGCGTTGATGGATCAAAGATGTACCAAAGATGAGTTATTAATTTTTATTGATACTGCAGATGAATCTGCTATTAATTCAAATTACGAGTGTTT
>JAGVSQ010004225.1:0-19854 GCA_022683975.1 Rhyacophila evoluta
TTCGGAGTGGATATCTTTACACTGTGTAGATCCATATGCTCCATGTTGGGAGCGAGCGTGGCTTAAAAAATATATATTATAAATGAGTATATTGAACTATGATAAATCAATAATATAACTAAAAGAAATATTTAAGAAGGTATAATTTAATGTATCCAGGACAATTTATAATTTAGAGGTTTGCGTATTTCTAATTAATATTATATAGCCACACTATATATATAAAAAAAGAAAAATCATTCCAGATTAAGTTATATAAAGTGATCCTCAAAGGGAAAGGGTATATTTGTCTTGAAGTTGTTTGCGTAAGAGGGGGTAGTTATTTTGTAATTTTCCAGTCGTCAGCTCGCTTTTCCCGGCAGAAGCTTTTGGACGACGAAATTCCTTCTCTTGTTTTCGTTTTCGATGAAGACCTTTGTTTATTTCCCCGCCCACTTATTTAAAGTAAGCGATGCAATATTGGAACGACTACTGGATGGAAGTTTTGTTTTAAAAAAAACATCACAGACATGAACTAGTATTAACAGAATCAAGCTAATTTAAACTATTTGAATTGTGTAAGCTATCTGTGTGCCTACTACTAATACTTCGCTGTAACCATTTATTACTTGTATCGATAAGCGGCTGGATGAAAGTTTTTTTGAATTTCATCCTTTTTTTGGTCGTGTGTTGCAATGCCATTTATGTCAGCAAAGCTTGGGCGTCATCTAGGTCAACCATTTGGATATCGACTGTGAACAAAATGAACGTAACCAACATAAAACAAATTTTACAGGAAGCACAAAAACGTTTATATACTGATTTTGAGCCAATGTAAAAACACTATATAGGCACAGACATGAATTGCATGAAGACTAAATTTTGTGTTTTTATTTACTTAGTAGTAATGAGTTATTTAAGAAAAAACAAAAGATTGATTAGGTAGAAGCCTTTTCTTGTTCGAAATTTTCACCTGCCATCCGTTTTTCAAACTTAAAAGCTAAATTTAGGCATTATTTCGCCATTTTTACCGTATATCCTTTTGGTAGAACGTGTATTAAGTTGTATGCATCCCGATTATTGAATGATAGTTATTTAAAATAAATGAGGGTTACATTCATTTTACTTTTCATAGTCGATATTTTGTCTCTCAAAAATCACTTAATAATTAATGTGAGAAAAAACTTACGGGTATTAGTTATTAGTTCATAACTTAAATCATCAAGCATCCATGTATTTAGTATACAAATGATTAATAATTTACTAAAGAGTTGTGAGATTATAATACGCAAACTTCAGGCACATGATTTACTGTTATCATGGAGACTTTAAATATTATGGTCTATGGATAAAAAATATCCATTTTTAATTAATTAAACATTGGTGCATTTTAAAATCTATTACATATATGATACCAGGTAGATAGAATTGAAGAAATTTTACTATAAACTATATTGTTATGAAAATAAATATTTTAAATTAACCTTTTCAGACCGGCTCTGCTATTTCCCGGGAACGATTTGGAGCTCACAAAGAAGAGCGCCGTGAAAAACAAAGGCAAATAAAAACAATCGGCTCACTGCGAGAGTTGTTGGCCGGAGAAATGTTTTCCTCTTTCTGCGAAGTAATTTGCAGTTGTGTGTTTGAAGGGGTCGAGCGAGAAAATCACATCGTTCGAAGGACAATAAACGTTTCGCAGATTTTGTCATTCGTTTTGAACAGGTTAACACGTTCGATTCATATATAATGTATGCACAAATAGTATACGTTACGCATTGTATTATTTATTTCGAGACTTCTTCTTATGAATGGTTTTGAGTAAGACATTGTTTGGGAGTAATTTGACGAAAGAAAAATATCATCGATTGTAGATATCGAATCTTTTACATATGCAAAAAATGTGAAATACATTATTTTGATTATAGAAGAAAGTTGTTCTTATAATTTTATTCACATGAGATATTTACAATAAATAGATATATCATGGCGTATGTCTCTATTTCATCATGTAGAGTTATGTTATTTTGGAAGACCACCAGGTATTACACACGGAGTATAATCTACGAAGTTAATGGATGTCCGTAGCTGGATGGCATTTTAAGGTAACAGAGAATTTTGAAGGCGTTACGTGCTGATCCATATTGAACACAGATATTGTTAAATAAGGATATGCACCAGTGCATGCTAATGAAGATCTTTGAATGCTACTCCTAAGATACTTTCTGTACCTTAAATCCTATAACAACAACATTTATTTTGAAGACTTTATTATATTAATAGATATTATTTGAAATAAATATAATCACACTAATTGATGATCCTGGGTAATACTTAAAAAATGTTTGCTTTACGAAAGGTGTTCGCCGAGGTGATACAATCTGCCCATATTTTTTTATTAGTAAATTAATCTGGCGAAATTAGTTTTTTTGTTGTAAATACGTATTTGTTCTTATATCAGTGGTTAAAAATGTGTTATTTATGTCGAAATATATTAAAATCTTCGTATGAAAATGTCGAAAGATATCGAGATGGAGTATTCACAGTGGCGTTTTTTTTAACGAGCTAATGATAAGGATTTATAAAAGCTAAGATTGCTTAACCGTAAGTATATTGTTTTACATACCTGCAAATAGTTCTACAATAAAAATGAAAATGTTAACATTTCAATTTTTGAGGAAAAAGGACGTAACCCTCAATTTTACAATATAGATTATATTCGATAATCTAAATGTATACTACTTTATATATGCCCTATCAAAAGGCTATAAGCTGAAAATGCCAAATTAGAGTCTAATTATGAATTTTAAGTTTGAAATAAGGATGGTCTGTGAAATTAGCGACCAGGAAAAAAGACTTCCACCTAATTCATTTTATTGGGCTTTTGTTAATAACTTATTTTAATCATATCAAGTAAAAAAACACCAGTTTTATTCTTCGTATACTTCAAGGTTGTACTCATGTAATGTTTTGACTTTTGCTGAAAATCATTAAATAAACATTTTTTGTACCTCCTGTAAAATTTGTTCTGTGTGGGTTACGTGCGTTATTATTTCAACAGTCAATATATAATCGGAGTGGATGATATTTATATATATATGAGTGTTTCAAAGTTAAAATTTACTGTTGCGTACTTCTTTTTGTGCCATTAGTATTACAATACAAAGAGTAACAACATAGCGAGCCACATAATACATTAGCATTGCCTCCTTGTATCCCCTTCTATGTATAGCTACTACGTGTGAGCATGCACCTCGTGGACTAATTAAAAATTCGAAACAATTGACAGTTGAGCGGCGAGGGCGGGAAATAATCCGCGCGACCGGAAATAAAGCGCGTTCGAATATTGCGCGCCAAAAAAGCAACAAGAGCGCGGCGGGAAATGAGAAAGGTTGCCATGACAGCGCCACGCTGCGCCCGGTGTGGTAGCTGCGATGCATAAATTGCCGTTTATGGACACAAGTGAGCGTAGAGTGACGTTAAATATATGCATATTACCAATGGAGTATGGAAATATATGCATATTCGACAAGAATATCACGGTAGATAAAATGAAAGACAGGTAGACTCTAATTTAAGCAATACAAAATGCTTATATAACTGTGGAATATTTTCATGAATTATAGACCAGAAAATTATTTTTCTTCTTCTTCCATTTCTGCTTTTTAAGTGGAGCGTACGAAAACCACGTGCCGCCTTCAAGAATCCATGTCACCCGCCAGTATTATTGCGTCCTCCCAAGTCATACCTGCATCCCGGAACTCCGCCGAATACATTCCATATATAGTATTTAGCGGCTTTCCAAGACATTGACGACCGACCGGCTTAAATAATAGGCACATCAGGTTCAGACTCTCTCGAGACATCTGCGAGATGTAGCAAAGCCAGGTCCAGTGTCGTTACTTCATTTTGTCAGTGATAAGTGTCTGCATTGTCCGTTATCTTATCTTCTCATTTCGAACAGTCATATCAACCAGAATCCGCCGCAAGCATCTGTTCTCAAAGTTTTAAATACGGTTGTTTTGGGCCTTTGTTGGATGCCATATTTCACGACCATAGATTCGCGCTAACAGAACACATGCATTGAAAAAGCGGTATTTGGTTTTCATCTTGTACAGCTTGGAGTCCCAGACATTTCGCATATAATTGAAAGTTGTTCAATAATCCCTATTCGAATAATGAGCTCATTTTGCAAAGTTCAATTTAGTATAATAATTAATTAATAATTCAATAATTAGTTTTTGAAGACGTTCCTAGATGCGAAAAAATGTTCTGAAAGATATTACTGTCTCTCATATAAGTAGACACTATTTGTTGCGTGTGTATTTCATCAATTTTGGTTTATCGCGAATCATATCACATAGAGAATTTTCTGAAGATGCTGTATTGTAATGACGTATTTTGACAGTAAAATAATGGATAAGAAAAATATCTGAAAATTTTCTCTAACGTCAAGTTATCCATGGATGCTGTTACTAACTGTAACTTGTGATGCTCTAAGACTTGATAATTACACCTCATTCTGTACGTTGTGATTTCAACTCCCTGAGACATCATGAGATGCTATCTGTAGGTTGTTTATGGTGAAATTAAAGATGCTACAAAGATCTTTGTAAAGATAAAGTAAATTGCAAATGTTAATTTACAATCCTTTAGGGGTTGCATGTCTTCATATCCTTCGCATAAAGATTAAAAACGGGAAAGAATGTTTCTTTTAAAAAGTGACTACATCTGAACCACTTCAACTAAACTTCTTTTGAAAGATCTTCTTAATTTGTATTATATATTATACAATACTAAATATGTTTAATGTTATAGTATAATCATCATCTAATAATAGTGTATATAATCATTAAAAATAGCTGTCAATCTTTTTTTGCGATATTTTCTATTCGTTTTATATTACTTATATTCTAAATCTATGAATTTTCTATCTGCTCCGAAAGTGGAGTGTATGCCTCTCCGTAATATGAAGACATGTCTTGACAGATTTTTTTTTCTGAAGAATTGTTTGTCAGACAATTGCTCAACCCAATGGGTATCCCCCGTAGCATACGAGCCTAACAATCCATGAAATGCGGGTTTCGATTCCTCATCTATCAGATTGAAAAAATCTAAAATGAAGATCGGGATGCCTATTGGGTTGAGCAATTGTCTGACAAACAATTCTCCTGACAAATAATCTGTCAAAATGTTTTCATATCATGGAGATCTATATAATCTACTTACGGAATGGATACCTTCACACTCTGCAGATCTATTATATATGGTTCACTTTCGGAGAGAATTTAGTACAAGAAGAAGAAGAATAGGCATCTAGTCCTGCATTTTCAGATTTTTAAACTCTTTTAAATTCAGTTGAAAATATAAAAAAAAATGTTTATGTGCAAAGATTTTTAAGTCTTAGAAACGAGCAAAGTCTAATTATATGACTGAATTAGTGGATGCACGTGTCAGTTTTAATTACACAAATTTATTGATAAAATTAAAAAAAAAAAACAATTAATAATTCTTAAATTTGTTTTCAAGTTTCAAGAAAAGTTTATTTTTCAGTCTTACGTATTTCCATTTCTTTTGTAGATGTCATATAATCATGTTTGTCATGAGCTTTTCGTATTTGCGATACCAGAAAGCTGGGAAAACTTTTAATGATAAAAGTTTCTGCGAATCATCCCAATTAACGGTAAGGAAAACCAAGTATCTCATTTTTTATCGCTAAAAAAATGCGAACGTCTATTACCTATTAAATGTTAGCAAGATGTTAGAAAGATCAAAACATGTTGTTAACAATAAACTGTACAAATGTGTTCTATTCGCCTTTCTGCTATAAACATATTATTACTACTAACTGTGCCAATTTCTTATGAAATTTTCCATTTATATAATTATCATTTTCATTTCTTGGGAGTGAAGTGATGGTTATGAATTCCCAAATTGTTCACGCATCGGTTGCAAAATATAAATACTATTCAATCATTAAATAAAAATTACCCATTATGTAATTATTATTCTTTGTAAATATATGTAAAACACTTATATATATCGAAAATAGAATAAATAGGACTTAACGCATATAAGAGAAATTTTACAGGAGGTACAAAAAACTTTTGTTTAATGATTTTAGACCAACGTCAAAATTTAAAAAATAAAGAATTTAAAGTGCATGTATAGTAAAACTGATATTTTATTTACCCAACCTTATATTAATATAATAAGTTATTTAAGAAAAGCTAATAAAATTCATGTAGTAAAAGTCCTTTTTCCTAATCGAAAATTTAAAAGTGCATCCTTTATTAATACTAAAAGCCAAATTTATGTTCTTATTCTGTATTTTCAGCTTGCATTTTTTGTTATAACGTGTATTACTTTGTATAAATTATAATTATCGAAAAATGGCTAGTTTGAAATAATTCTGTAGTTTTGTAGAATCTGTAGAAACAAACAATATCCTTTTTTGTAAATTCTAAATTATTTAAAATCAATTTCCATGAAGCACCATCAGTCAAAAATATTAATTATCCTTGTTTGTTTCTACAAGCAACACTATATTTTGTTATCGAATAATTTTATCAAATTTAAACAGTTGTTTTGTTGTAAAATTTAATCTTTAAAAAAAATGTTTGAAGTTCATAAAAGTTTATCATATTTCCGTTTCATAAAATACAAAATATCATTTAATATTATGATATAAATTATAAAATAGAAAATACTTAATAAATGTTCTGTTTGTCACAAGAAATTTTACCAAACGGTATAGAGTAAAAACTTGAAATTTTCATGTGCAATTTTGGCTATTATTTATAGATCAATTGTGTTACTTTAAATTTTTAAATCACCATCGAGAGACCAGCATAACTGCAATTGTATAAAAGGTTTATTAGGTTAAACAAGTGATACATTTGATCAAAAACAAAGTACATGTTGTATTAAATATAATAACACTTAAATCTTAAACTCATACAAACCGAATTAAAACATTCATAAATAAAGCATTGTGTGGAGACTGTAACAATATTTCCATCGAAAGAGGCAATTGAAATATAAGTCCAACAAATAATTTGCATGTTATAGACTGACAAACAATGCGATTGATATTTTAATTCATTTTCCAATATAGTATTGTATTTATCCAAGTATTGAAATGATCTTTATCATAATGAATGAAATTAAATGGGAAAATTCAATGTGAAAATATAAATTTTAATTAAATATTTATGTTAGTGTTTGTAGATAGATGTTGCTGAAAACACTCATGCATAATATAAAAGGGAAAGTTTCCATTGGAGAGCTTTCACAAAAGTTTGGCAACGGGTCGGAAACTATTTTACGCAGAGGTATCAAACTTTTCGAAAAGCGCATTTCGCAAATTACTTTGAAAATGTTCATAATACAACTAAGCACTGAGCACGTTAATTTATAGAATCACCGGAAATTCCTTAAACAGGTAAGACGAGATAAAATCTCGTTGAACAGAATGTAGGTAGTTTTAATGAAAGTTTTCCTTGATGAATAAATAGGATGAAATTCTTTACACGATTTTATGCTAAAGTAATTAACGTTTCATTATTTTGTAAAGAAGCATTGCTTTGTATTTCTTTATCCATATATCTTGCCAATATACCGATGGCCATAAATTGACAATTATTTTTACATTAATTATTTAAACATATTTTTTCAGACAGACTAAAAACCTTATGAAAAGTTTTCGGAAATTAAATAAAGTAAAACACACCTTTTATTAAAGTAATGTTTATTAAAGAACAATTTTAATTATGAATCTTAATCAAAAGAACTATATTTCATTTCCTCTTATATCCCAATATTTTTATAATGCTTTTGATCTTTATAAACAATTTGACAAAATCTGCAACAACATTTAATGTATGATACGCGTTGTCTCGTGACCATCGATATGTGACATTTTGTTTGATTATTGTTTAGAATATTTAATTGTATTGATGTATAGATATTTTTAACAACTAATTTGACGTAAATATTTTAAATTTGTTCAAATAAGTTTACCCTTCGACGCACCAAAATTCATACCAAAATATATTTGTTTAAATAAATTTAAAACCTTTTATCTCATAATACCTGTGATTTCCTTTCGGGTTGATTCTTATATGTATAATGAAAAAAGGGCTTAAATATTTACGTATAATAAATAGTCTTATATATTATTAAGTTAATAATGTCGCATA
This sequence comes from Rhyacophila evoluta, assembly GCA_022683975.1. Classification (NCBI taxonomy): domain Eukaryota; kingdom Metazoa; phylum Arthropoda; class Insecta; order Trichoptera; family Rhyacophilidae; genus Rhyacophila; species Rhyacophila evoluta. The sequence continues at coordinate 8,178 of JAGVSQ010004225.1, forward strand.
GAACATATACATTTATCTATAATACATTTCACACCGATAGCCATTATTTTTTTTACCATATGAGATCCGAAAGTGGATTAAAGTACCTCATAGATAAAAATTTCTATAGTAATCCACATCATATGCTCCATTTTGGGAACGAACATGGTATAAATATATGTAAATATGAAAATAATGTTGAGCTTTTAGTTTTAATGCACCTGCTGAAGCCTATCTGGACGTTCAATAGCGAACGTTAATAAAGCTTCCGATTATATCTTCAGTTTCAAAAGCCGATTGGATGGCTGTTCGGCAGAACAATGCAGGGAGGCTTACAGATTATACAGTGCAGAGAGGCCCTGTGCTTTCATATATAATGTGCTTTCAAAATTCCCAAATACAGAATTATAGCAACTCAACTGTAATTACAAATGGTATGCAATTAACGAGTCTAATAAATAAAACTAAGATAATTAAAATCATTTTTTCATATAAGAAATTTAGTATAATTTTGTATGATTCCGATCTACAAAGTTTAACTAATGAATTTTCCATTTTGTCGAAAAAATCTTTAATTTTAATTTTATGCTCTTCAAAGTAGTCCCTATCAAATATAATATACTACCTTTTTAATTTTCAAAGCGTTCTTGGAATGTAATTTTTAGTATGGCTTGTTTTAGTTGCCCTTCAAAATATTTTGTATTTATATCTTCAATGATAGAAAAACGTCGTCCATTGATGGTCTGGAGAAATTTTTGCTGATGATGAAACTAAATGAAAGGATAAGTAAAAGAAACCACGAAAATCAGGCCAACCAGTGCTAGATAACTTGAGTTAGTTATAAATGATCTAGTTTTTCCAGTATATTTATTTAAATATAAAATATATGGATATGACGACATGTTTTTATATTATTTTTCGAGAAAATTTGCCGTTAGCATACCTTCAATCCGTTTAGTATTAAAGTCTTGAAGCTTGATTTTTATGGAACTTTGGGACTACAGAACTTATTTATCAAGAAAGCATTCAAACTTTCTGGTTCAGCAATACATTTGTATAATATATAAAAACATAATGACATATCAACCGTGGAAAGAGAAAAGAACGTAATCTTCAATTGTTCAAAATAGTTTTTATTCGATAATCTGAATGTACGAGTATATAAGTTAATACACGTTTTTAAAAAGGATATAAGCTAAAAATGTCAAATTAGTGTCTTAATTTAGCCGTTAAGTTTGAAAAAAAGATGGCCTGTAAAATTAACGATCAGCAAAAAAGGGCTTTCACCTAATAAATTTTGTTAATTTTCTTAAAAACTTATTAAGTTAATATCATATTGAGTAAAAAATATTCGTCTTCTTCTTATACCATGTTTGCGCCCATGGAGCATATGGATCTACATTGTGTGAACATATCCATCTCGAAGGAAGAGTATACGGATCTCCGCAATTTGAAGACGTCTTGATAGATTATTTTTCACGAGAATTGTTTGTCAGACAAATACTCAATGAGTATCCAGTCCTGCATTTTCGGATTTAAAAAATCCGACAGATGAGAAATCAAACTCGCATTTCCCGGATTGCTAGGCGCGCTCGCTACCAACTACGCTACCGGAAAGACAACAATATACCAATTTTAATCTTCGTGTAATAAGTATATGTTTTGACTTTGTCTCAAAATCATTAAATAAACGTTTTTTGTACCTGTTGTAAGATTTAATCTGTGTGAGTTACGTCTTCTTTAATCTTCGCAGTTGATATCCTATAATATATTATTCTCTTTTGAAGATACTTTCTATATCCGCCTCTGTAGTTTTCCGATAGTGAAAATTGATCAATTCAATTATCATTTATAATTTGCACAGCACAGTTAGTATATATATAACTGAAATGGTTTTCCGTTAATGCTGTTTATTGAACCGTTTTATGAGAATGTACTTATTGTTTAATTATATCAGATGCCAATAATTATTTGCTGAATTTCAATGCGCGTTTATATCCGTACATGTAAAATTGAATTAGAGTCTAACCGCTCGATGTTACAATTTATCCGTAAATTTATTGAAAGTGGGCAATTTAATTAATCTAGGAAACGATTATTCTACAAACTGAAGTTTGGAGTGATTAAAAATAAGCTATACACTATATTTGTATCGAATGCTATTAAAATTATACAATATATTATTTAATTTTCATTAGTAAGAAAAAAACTTTATGATTTCTGCATTGTTAAAACTAGGAGTTTTTTTGCTTAATTTATTTTCATATGTGTTAAAAACATCACAAATTATAGTTTTAGACCATTTATAACACGAATGTATTTAATAAATTGTATAATATTTAAAAAAAAGATCATTGTGCCATAAAAAAAGTTTACTAAGAATGTTAGACAGATAGTATTCTAAAGATATATACAATAGTATATATTTAAGCTCACTCTCACACAGGTGGAAGATATCAATAACAGAGGCAATTTCTTTACACGCCACCGTTGCTCTTGAGATTGGCATGACTACTGGCAGGTTGATTCTGCATTTAGAAATAAAAAGGAGCTGATGTTCTTGATTTCTCAAGCAGTTATCAGGGACGCACAGATCAATATTAGCCAAAGTGGCAAATTTATCAATTGGACCACGCATAAGTCGGAAAAATGCGTCGTCAAAGACATATTTCTCCTTAGTTTTAAGCTGCAGTAAGAAAGTATGTTTAAATAGCAATATCATATATATAATAGATTTGACTTTCCGGTAGCGCAGAAGTTAGAGTGCGCGCCTCGAATCCAGAGAATTCAAGCTTAAATAATGTTTCAACTGGATTTAAAAAAAAAATTGAAAATCCAGGACTGGATGCCTGCTGGGTTGAGCAATTGTCTGTCAACCAAATCTCGTGAAAAATAATGTAGCAAGACAAGCCTTCATATTGCATATCTATATACTCCTGTGGCCATCTTCACACTGTGTAGATCTACAAGCTCCACTTTTGAAACGAACATAGTAAAAAAATAATATTTTAACTCTGCCTTGAACAGGAAATAAAAAAACAAAAGAGACGACATGGCAAGGTGGATATCCTATACAGTCTGACCTGATAACTTTAACTACTTTGTCTCTTCCTTTTTGAGATATAAAATTATTCATTCGAGCTGTAGACGCTGCCACTACACACATCCCAATGTAATTTGATACACACCCATACATTTCGGTCTTAGATGTTAAAATAATATATCTGTCAATAAAATCTTAAGCTACCAATATAAAAAAATACATTATCATTCTAGATTGATGATAGCTAGATCATAGATTGATCATTGATGATAGCAATTCTATATTTTATTAACAGCTATACTACTTCATCAAATTGGCGCACTTCTGGCTGAATATGTATTTGTTTTCCGCTGAAAATAAAGTACACATATAATATCTATAGTAATTTAGTGATTTCGTCCAATAATAATGTTTAAATATTACACAATATGATGAAAATCTAACGTTTCATGCTATGTTATATCTCTCCGATATATGTGACTGTATTTACAGTGTAGTAAGACTCCAAAAAAAATGGATGAGACTTTTCATATATATAAAAGCCTAAATCGTGGTACAAAATACTAATGTATGATATTATTGCTATGTAGTGAGATTTGCCCTAGCCGTATATTATATTATGAAATGTCATAATAAGTTTTACCTATCCGTATTTGAAATTCAAAGCATGCAATGAATTCCGTATCACGAACCGTGAACCGAAAACTTTTTAAGCTCCCAGTAGGTAACTTCCATTAAAAGCTCATTGGAATATTAATTGTAAGCCTCGCAACCCTGTAGGCTGCATCCCTGTATTGGTTGTGAAAGCTCTACGAATTTTCTCATTCAACAAACAGTCTACCTATCTACTAGTAATACGCGCAATGTTTGCTTTCAAACACCGTCGAGCTGGGATTTTACAGAATTATTATTTGAGTATTTGCTGAAATTTTATCTGAAGCTTTCGTAATAGTAATACTGTATGAATAAAACGCTTTTAATGGCAAAGCCTGAAAAGCTTACAAAACTATGGTGGTTGTTTTAGAAACCATTAAAGTATGTTTTATTACAGGGGTATTTAATATTTTAGCTCTACTGGACCGCGTTCGAAAAAGACAAACTATTCTGTGCCTCACACAAATTATACTTATACTAGCAATGGCTGATAACATAAAAAACATAGTAAATACTTAGTTAATACCAACTTTGGAAAAGAAAAGGGACGCAACAATTTTTTTTAAATAGATTCATAATGTATACAACCTAATACGCGTTCTTTCAAAAGGATGTAAGTTTCAAATGCTAAAATAGTATCTCAATGTCGCTTTTAATTGGATTAGCGCATGGTCTGTGATAAAAAGACTTCCACTTCATCAATTGTGTTGGGTTTTTTCTTAAAATTAATTAATACATTATTATCAGGCTTAGATAATACAACACCAGTTTTAGTCTTGGTGCACTTTAATGTTGTGTCTATTGACTTTGGCTGAAGATCATAAATTAGGCGTTGGTCGTGTCTCCTGAAAATATTATTCTTTGTGGATCACATCCTTTCCATAATCGATATGCTTATGTAATTTCTACCTTAATAAATATATTTTTATTACAAAACTAAAATATAAAAGACAACAGGAGATTAGTGAAATGTTGATATCTTCCGGGCACAAATACTTTGATATTTGTTTTGACAGACATTGCTGTTACAATGGAGTTGAGCTTTTAAGGTGCCTATAAAATATATATAATATCATATAAAATAATAATATCATCATATAATATCAAAATAACATCAAAATAATATCATATAAAATATAATACCATATGTTGTTGCTTATTTTATTATTCGTGTGCTTTATTATTACTCCAAGAAGAAACTACGAATGGGCAGCAATTTTGAAAAAAAAAAATTATTTTCTATAGAATAAATTTATGAATTCTCATAGCTAAAGAACGGGATGAATTCAAAAAATCTCCGCTTATAAATTAAAGCTTGCTAAAACTGTGGTTTGATGGGCCGCATGTAGCTCACATGCCGTAGGTTGGATAAGCCTGTTTTATAACTATTAAAGTAACGAGAATTTAAATGAAGCAATATTATTTATGATATTAGATTTAATAAATTTATATAATATCGAAGTTAAATATATTGTTTCAAAATACTTTGTCCCCTTGGTAGCCGAAAGGTTAGCATGCAAACTTGACTAATTCTGACAGCTACTGGACTACTGGACGCCTAATTGATAATCAGTTAATGAATTTTCCAATTACTTATTTTATTTTCATTGCAACACTTAATATTATAACAACTCAAGCATAATTACTCTGGCTAATATTGGTCTGTACGTCTCTGATAACTACCTGAAAAATCGAGAACAGGAACTATTTTTCATTTATAAATGTAGGATGGCAGGATACGCCAGTAGTAATGCCAATGCGTAGAGCAATGTCGCTGTTTAACGAGATCGCCTCTGATATTGATATTTTCTATCTATGTAAGAATGAGTTTAGATGGATCCTATTGTATACATTATTAGAATAGGGTATGTCTAACTTACTTGTTTTCTTGGTAGCGTAGTTGGTAGCGTGCGCGTCAATCAACCCGTAAAATGCGGGTTTAATTACCCATCTATTAAATTTTAATAATCAAAAACTACAGGACTGGATGTCTATTGAGTTAAGCAATTGTCTGATAAACAATTCTCGTGAAAAATAATTTGTCAAGGTGTCTTCAAATTGCGGAGATCCATATACTCCGCTTTCAGATTGGATATATTATATTCACACTATGCTTTACTTTGAGAGCTAACATGGTATATGAACATGAACTTACTTGGTAAATAATCTATTTCTTGTGAATTTCAAAAAATCTATCCTTATTTTTATAATTTTACCTTCGTTTTTTTATGTATTCCTTTTTTACAAAAACAAGTTTACTTTAGAACAACATTACTCAAATATTAATAGAATAATTTTGTAATAAATAACAAATATTTTTATGTATTGCCAGTTTACTTAAGAAAAGATGAATTGAGAGTAAAAGAGGAAATATACAAGAATCTTTACGAGGTTGACTATTGTACAGCTCATTATTTTAGTCATTATTCATCGAAAAAAACCTTACACCGTCAAAATATCCATACGAAAAACGTAAAGATAAGTCAGAAGAAAATTTAAAACGAAAAATCCGAGATATAAAAGAAAATTGCCTCGTTTCTCAATTATAAGTTTCTCCTGCGTCATTAGATTTTACTATTACATACTGCCGGTATAAAAGTGTGCTCCAATTTGTGGGAGGAACTTGTGTGGAGGGAATTTCACGGGAGAAAATTTCATTTCATAACCCGTGAGAGGCGAGGATTATAAATATCGCTCTTTATTTCTAGTAAAGACAGTTCGCCGATAGGGGGAAATTTGTGAAATGGCTTTCCTACCTCGAATAAGCAATAATGGGTGTACGGAAAAAATGTGAAATAATAATTAACCCTTAAAATTTACGAAAATGAAAAAACAGGAATAAATTAAAATATAGATTGTCAGTCAATCTTTATTTTCACTATTAGTTAATTTGACTTAATGACCATTTCCTTTCAAGACTTCATTTTATTATCATTATAGTATTTAAAGTATAAGTTATTTATTTAGTATATAAGTGTATCGACAGAAAAAAAGGAAAAGAATATTGTATTGTAATCAAGCAGCAAAGCGCACAGCAACAGAGATGCAAAATAGCTATAATTAGGTGAGTTAGCAAGTAAGCATGTTGTTCTAAGGACAATGTGTTGTCGGGCTTTCCAAATTGCTCACTCAACTATTTATACCTATCATGCATCTCCGTTACTGACACTTTGCTGCTGTCGCTCTGCCGCCGTAGCATTTACGATAAATGCTATGGTCTCGGCTTTATTTGATAATTAGAATATATACAACTTAATATACGTTCTATAAAAAAGGATGTATGCTTAAAATGCTTAATTTGTATCTAAGTTTAGGTGTTTAGCTTAAAAAAAGATGCCTTGTGAAATTAGTTTTTCATTTTAATAACTTTTTAAACTAATATTATATTAACTAAATAAAAGACTGCATTTCCAAGCTTTGCCAATGTAATGTTTTGACTTTGGCTCAAAATCATTAAATAAGCATTTGTGTGCCTCCTGTAAAATTTGTTATATGAGGGTTACGTCATTTCACTTTAGACTGTCGATATATTACAAAAGATCATGCTTAAATTTGTTAATGCTTAATCAATCTCAGGTTTTTTGTTTTTTCAAAGGATAAATCACACCAAGCCGTAATCTCAAGAAATCCTTATTAGTTCACACACTCTTTTTGAATATACACATAAAATATGAGAAAGAATCTTAAAATACATACAGTTGTTTTCTTTCTCAACCTTAGATTAATTTGACACAAAAGAACTAACCTTGTTGCAACATAATGAACTCAGTGTATCTTGCATTTTTTTATGTGATTTATTTTGGATTTCAACGCACATAAAAAACCGGATTTCTGTTTTTATATAAAAAACATTTTGTAGTATCTAATGAATTTTTTAAAAAATAAAAAATAGGTTAGAAGAGATGAAATATAAATGATTTCGTATTGTTAAGAAGCATTTTCAAGAAATAACTGTATATATTGGAATATTACTCAAAAAGAAAATTACATTTTCGAATCCAAAGAAGTTAATCTAAGGTGACCGACTTTCATTAATTAGTGACAACCATACGTTATGGTTGTATGCAAAAAATAATGATAACAATATGATATATATTTTTTGGAAGTGTTTTTTGTATCACTCTATACTCTTCTGGAGCAAAAAGCATCCACGACTACATCTCCGTTTGCTGCGCTGTACGAATATAAAAAAAAAACCAAAAGGAAAAGAAAAGTGGCCAGGAGTGAACTCAATGATATTTAATTTTATCCAATTTTTAATAAATATTTTTTTTTTTCTGAAAATACACTAATTTTATCATGAAGGTTATGTTGTTCATTTTCTAAGTTTAATATTTTTGCCAGAATTTGTTTTAGATATTTAAATATAACTATTGATGCTGACCAAAGATTGAGGAGTCAAAAGTAACAACATCACTGTGCTTCTCAATTGAAGATAGAATTAATTATTCCATTTTTTTAAATATTATTAATAACTTTTTTTATAAATTTTGTACATTATTCGATCGTGACATCTTCATAATTTTACTTAGACTTTACAGATAATAGATTTCTACTCCAGTTTTGTCGTAAAAAATGGCGATAAATTTATAATGTAAGTTCATTTTGGGGATACTTGAGTTCCGTAAATAAAGTGTAATATAAAAAAAACCCTAATGAATAAAAACTTGTTATATCATATTTGTTTTTATAATAATTAGAATATTAATTTTGAAGTTTGATGTTTTAAATTTTAAGTTTAAAATCATATGGTAAATATACGTATTAATCAATAAAATTAATTTCATTATTCACTAAAAGACGTTTTTAAAATATTAATATTTCTGACCTAAAACGTATTCTTATTAGAAATTTTAGTTGATTTTAGCCCGCAGTCAAAATAAGTTGCCGACAGATTTTATAATGATTAAAAAACAATAGAGTACATTTCAAAATGTAGATACATATATATTGCTAAAAGATATTATTGTATTTTATAAAAGTTAGCTTGATTATGGCGTGAATAACTGCACAATTAGATTTTTTTTCAATTATTTTTATCATTTTTTCTATACCAAGTTTGCTCCCAAAGTAGAATATATGGATCTACCCAGTGTAAACAATTCCACTCTGAAAGTAGAGTATATGGATATCCGCAATGTGACGACGTCTTGATAGATTATTTTTCACGAGAATTGTTTGACAAACAATTACTCAACTCAATGGGCATCCTGTCCTACATTTTTTAGATTATTAAAATCTGACAAGTGGGAAATTAAACTCACATTCCCCGTATTGCTAGGCACATACGCTAATAATGGTTAATAACTGTACTATAATGGTCATTAGTCAAATCATAATTTAATATCAAATGTTTTTTTACAGAAGAAAATCCCAGTTCGTAGCTGGAAGAACGTCGCGTAGCTGATCAAGGGTTCTAACAGAGTATACTAAGAGGGAGAAGAGAGGTTAGCAACCCTCTCGGGCGGATCGCAGATACATCTAAGGGAGGGTCCATCCCCATTATCAAACACCAGCACGCCACCCTATCTCATCAGTGTCCCGGCAGCTCGCTTTCAGAATCTTCACTTGATGTTTTTCATGATGCATAAAAGGTATTTATATTATTAAATGCACAAATTATTCAAATATGTTGCTTTAAGCAAGGCTACTTTTACATTGTTAAGCTTTTAGTGAGACAATTTAGGTATAATGTTAAATTAAGATGGCACTGATTTTTAAGCGCAGTTCTATGATTCTACGATTTCATACAGAATTGAGAATTCAAACATTTTTATTCAAAATATTACACAAATATTTATATAAATATCTTGTGACATTATTAAAAATACTGATTATCTTACAGGCTTAAAAAACAGTAGTTAAGTAGAAGAATTTTTTTTTTTATTTTTATTTTTATACAAATATACACCACAAGTTTTTGCACAGCATTTTTTTTTGAATAACCATAGTGCGATCGCTATAAAGGAATACATATTTACATTAATAATTATTCCATAATATTGTTTTTTCCATTTTTTCTTCTTAGCAGAACAACGTTTACTTTGAGTTTGATAATTACCGCTTACACCTAACTCATTGTAATTTTATTAAATTTCATAAAAAATCCGGGTTTTTAGCTTTTATTGGCGGAATTGTAACAGTGTTATGGGTGTAAAACTGAGCGGATAATGACAAAGGGAAAACAATAAAAAATTCTATAATAATCATATATATAATTCATTTAAAAAAAAACATTAAATAACAATGAAATATGAAAAATATTTGGTTTTAATTTACAAGGTTTATTTATACAAAATATTGTGATCAAGACAGTCAATTATAATATATTTACATACAGTGATTCTCAACCGGGGATCATATGGACCCTCAAAGGAGCACAAAGACCTTCGATAGAGGCACAAACCAAAAATATTTTTTTGTGGAGACATACCAAACTCTAGGGAAAACACAGACAACATATATTACGCCATCTATTAAGTGCGAAAGTGGAAATTAGGAACAAAAAAATTTGGACGAATGTGCGAATGTAGAAATCTCAAGGTAGAGTAAGACTTAAAAAAACGGGGGAGGTACAGATTTTTTAACTCAAAAGAGGGCCGCTGATTTACAATAATACATAAATAACATTTTTATTAAAATTTATAATCCAAAAATATGTAACCTTTATATAAAAAAAACAGTTTGTCTTATCATGAGTATCTTAACATGGGAGGTTTTAATTTTTAACCCGTACCTGCATTTTTTAATTTGAGCATAAGCGATTTGCTTAAAGGGGTATGAAATAATTAAGAAATATGTATCATATGTATAATAAAATATATAATATACACATACAGTAGAAATCCAAAGAAGTACACAAACTATAAATCATGTAATAAAAACTATTTATGGTGTTATTTATAGTTGATGGTAGTTTAGTCATAAGAAATATGAAAATAATTACATATATAATAGAGTAATCACAATATTTTGTATGAAGCATCAGACAAAAAGTTACATTCAACGCAAAATACGGGATACTGCCCATATTAATTGAATACAAATATAGCTGTGTATATAATTACGTGCGAGCAAAGTAATTATTTTATTTATGTTTGAGTGTATGGATTGGCTGGAACCACCTAAATGAGTATCCCGGGCAATATACACAATCCCTGGACGTATACTAACTAATTTCAGAAAGGAGAGTTATTTTCCAGGCTTCTTTATTATAAGTCGATTCATACAAAATAAGAATAGATAAGATATTAAATTTGAGCAATAATGAAAACTTCAAAGAAAATCTTGACTAAAATTACACATGTTTTTTTTGTGGGCGGCTAAATCTCAACAGTGTGGTTATTATCACTCAGTAGAGTATATTGTAGATATTCAGAATATCATATTTTTTATGGATTATTTATTAATTTATTAATGCAAATTACGTTTTTAGCTAGTTGTTCGAGTCATTCGAGATCTACTCCGGCACTTTTTGATTTTATTAAATTCTTAGACATGGGATTTAAAACTGCAAAATGCGTCTCTTTGCCACTATGGCTAATTAATATTGGTCTGTACATTCCTGATAACTACCTGAGAAATCGAGAAAATCCTTTTTTATTCCTAAATGTAGAATTAACCTTCTAGTAGCCGTGCGAATGTGGAGAGCAATGGTGATGTTGGGCTACAAAAATTGCCCCAGTTATTGATATCTTCCACCCGAGTAAGAGTGAGAATTGAGTATATGCTATTTTATGAATTCCTAAATTAGAATCTGTCTAACTCATTGGGCAAGCTCTCTTTTTTTTTTTCTCCCTTTACGTTAAATGTATTTATATATTATAAATGTTATCCTTGTTATTTTCCTTTAAAATTTATTCTTTTTTTTATTATGCTATATTGTAAATGCTCTGAACTTATGATTTGTGATGTTTGCATTAATGAATAAATAAATAAAAAAGTAAGTAAAATATGCTGTTGATATTATATAATACTTTAAATCCGGGCAAAACAGAAATA
>JAGVSQ010004226.1:0-19851 GCA_022683975.1 Rhyacophila evoluta
ATATATATATATATATAGTTTTACATGAAAATATATAACAATAATCAAACTTTTATAAAATAATTAAATAATATTGAGTGACAACTCTGAGTGAAAAAATGTCATAGTTTTCTATGAAAATTGAATACCATCGATGTTTCCACACGTAATATGTGATTATAACCATACATATTATATTTATTTCAAGTTTTTGTATTTTAATATAATTTTTGAAAATGAGTGGCGATGGATGTTAATTTGATTTTAACTCGTGGCGATCAAGTGGTTAAAGAGATACTTTTACTTTTATAATTACAACTAGCATTCCTATGACAAATAATTTTATATATTCTGTCATCAGTATGCAATACCGGCAGATCACAATTCGATAAATAATACCATTTTGGTTTACACATTTCCATTTTTTGTTATCCCAATTAAACGTGATATTATTTTCAATTACGAGTATAAGTCAAAACAAAATTACTATGAATATCTTTAGTTAAAAATCAGTTCTTTATGAATGTATTGCATGCCGAATGACAATATCACTGATGTTGATCCAACAACTCATTCTTGTACAACATGGGTTCAGACACAAAATGGAAGACAAATTGTCTACTTTTGAATAAAAGCAACAGTTATAAAAGTTTTATGAAACAAACAATTGCTCTGTTAGACTACAAAGTAAATTTAACTTCTATATGTATTTTTTTGTCTTTTAGTATTCAGTCTAAAATTATAAATTGGATGCACATTTAAAAATTTCATTGTAGCTTACAAGATTATGCACAGTAACTTGTTTTATATCATTATTTGATTAAATTAATTCTGTAGGGTACGCGGAAAGTCATAACATCTGAAATTCTAAAAGCAGAAGACCCCGACACTTCACCAGTTGATTTGCTATATTCAGTGTTGCATGGCAAAAATGAAGGAGCCAGGTATGTTTGACATGTGATTAAAACATGTTTATTTTATTTTTCAATTAGATCTCTTACGGAATCTCATTTAATGTTGGTAGATTTATCAGACAACAAAAATGTTGAATGATCGTTAAAGACGGGCTCAGTCCAGGATCGAATCAAAATGTTTATCTTTTTTTATCTTAAGTCAAAAAATACACATGCACTTAATGCTCAAAACTATTGGAGGTACAATAAGACATTGTAATTAATAATTGAAATTTTAAATATTTCCAGTGGCCATATTGAGATGTCTGGTCAACCTGTTGACTCTTTCACACAACAGGATGTTGATGCTGGACTGATTTCATATGTACATGTGACCGGGAATGATAAAAGCTCAAATAAATCATCAGCCAGATTATCACTACAGGTAAGAAGAAAATATGCATGAAAATGAATGTTACAATCTTGCTGAATTTATAAATAGACTTAAGTATTATTGCACTTGATAAACATTGATATGTCAAACTTACTTTGTTTTTCTCTAATTATCATAGGTATCTGATGGTATTGAAACAAGTGCATCTGCAACATTGAGGATTGCTATTGTGCCGCTTCAAGTTAGACTTGTGAATAATACAGGATTGTCTTTGGTTCACAATTCCTACGCTATTATAACACCAGACAATTTGACATTTGCTACCAATTCAGATGACATAACTGTTGAAGTGAGGTATGTATAAAGATAAAAAAAATATTGCTTATGTGGTACCTATATATAATATATACACTTGAATGATACATTTTTGTTAACAATTGAACAAAAACTATAAGAAATACCAGATTAATTACTATTTAGTCCAAACTTATTGTTACTATTCTATAAAATATAATTTATCTAAATTGAAATGTGATTTAGTTGCTGTCTGCATAACTATGTCTCTACTGTGGCATTACAATAGACTAATGTTGTTGGCCATTCAACGTAATTCACAATCCTGCTATATTTGATTTCTTATCAGTGATTCAATTCTATTTCCAGATATGATATTATTAAGCCGCCTCAATTTGGAGTTGTGGAGAGATTAAGGGTCTTAGATGGAACTTGGCAAAGTGTTGATTCTTTTACCAGTCAGATGGTTGCTTATGGCAGATTAAGATATATTCATTTGGTTGGACAACCTGTACATGATGAATTTAAGGTATTTAAGTATGGTTTCTATTTTCATTTTCGATGTCAATCAGTTATTTGAAATATAATATTGACGGTATTTGTTGACAATTGATTTTACAAACCTTTTAAGGTTTATAATGTTAGCATTTTTACATACTATGTTCTGACCACACTTTTTGAATTATGATGGAAGATTTCAAATATGTATGTATATATTTTATTTTGCAGTTTAAAGCTTCCGTGGGAGATATTCGAACTAATACTCTCTATGATTTTCGATTAACATTCATAAAGCTGGAAATATTTCAAACAGTTAATAATGAATTATTACTCAATAATACCAGAGAAGCTTTTGTTTCGTCTCACCATTTACGTTTTCAAACGAGACCTTTGATAATATCTGGAGAAAAAATACAGTATACATTGATACGCCCACCCAAGTATGGCATGCTACATCTGTCAACTGGCAAACATCATCTACAAAGTCATGATGTTTTCACTCAGAACAATATTGATTCAGACCAGTTTTGGTATAGACTTCATAGGAGAGCATATTCCCATGTCCAGGATGAATTTGTTTTTATTGTGGGTGCAGCAGAATGCGAGAATGTCACTGGAATGCTATCAATACGCCATATACCTGCACCACCTACCAATGATCACCAATCCTCACATATTCACACAACTCTTGAAAGATTGCAGGTAATTGAAGGCTCTAGAATGGTGATACCCAGTACCCATTTAGATTTAAAAACTGAGTCTATAACAAATCTCATTTATAATATTACTCACATGCCTCGGCATGGGAAATTGGAAGTTGTGGATCAATTGCAAAAAGTAATCCGAGATAATGCTACTTATTTTACATCTCAAGAATTGAATGCTGATTATGTTTATTATTGTCATGATGATTCAGAAAGTCGTCACGATTCTTTTCACTTCATGGCTTTAAGTCCAGAACCGGAGGATTTTCAATATGTTGGAGTGTTTCACATAGATATTGTTCTGAAAAATGATAACAGCCCGGTAAGAGTTTCTGAAGGTATCTTTCATGTTGTACATGGTGGATCTCGACTTATAACCGGTCACGACTTGCGCTATGCTGATGCAGATATTGATACAAAATCTTCTGATATTATCTATACTACTAGAAGTATACCGAATGGTGGAATCTATAGAGCTGATAATCCGTTTGTTCCTTTCGCTCAGTTTTCACAAGAAGATTTGGATAAAAATATGGTGTTATTTAAGCACCAAGGTGAAGAGTATGGGAAAGTGCAACTGTGGATATCGGATGGTATGTTTGATTCAAATGGTATTTTGGAGATACAGGCGTCCCCTCCATTCATCAGAATGCTTCCATCTAATGGATCTATTGTGGAAAATGGCAAAACTGTAATATTGACTTCAGCTGACTTACAAGTAAGATTATTATTGCTTAAGTTTATATTTTAATACACACAAACAACATTATCTCCAAATAATAACTAAATAAAAAAAATTTGGTTGTTTGAGACAAACTTTGTTTTATATTGACAAATACATATAAAACAAGAGTTGTTGTGGCGGTGGTACTGGTTCAGTAGACAATGTGAGTACTTGCAAATCCAACTGAGTTGTAGGTGTCAGATTCAAAACTCATAATTTGATTTGAGATTCAAATGTCCATTTTTAATATGGATTCAACACCCTGAGATATTAGTAGACAACCAGTTATATACTTATGTTTTGTTTATCTATATTCTTTAAGATATATATTGCATATGTTCCGATTTAAAATAGAAATAGTGCTTTATCTATAATATCTAATGAATATTTGATATTTGTGGTATGTTTTTATAGCGTGTAGTGTAATGTGAAACTGTGTGTAATACTAATCTGCTGATTTTCAGGTGGACACTAATATGAACTGTGTGGAAGAAGATGTTCATTTTGAAATATCTTCCGGACCCACTAGGGGAATGATAGAAGTGGGTGGAGCACCTGGTGCCACAGCGTTTACGCAGTTAGACATCAGTTCTGGTAGAGTCGCATACAAACACAGAGAAATTGGTTCAGCCGTTGATCACTTTGGGTAATTCAATGTCCAACTCCGTAAATAACATTAAACTTTCTTTGACATATTTGATTTATAAACAATTGTTTTCTGCCAAAAGTTATCTGTGGTTTATGTCCAAGTCAGGTTACATCTTCACTTTTAATGTAAAATTTAAAAAGTCATACTATTTACTCTAATGACTCAGTGTCTGTCCATATTTAAGGACAGAATTTATTGCTTTAATTTGTAATGTTGTTCCATTGGTAATTTGTTCTAATTGATAAATAATTTTCAGGTTCAAAGTAAAATGTGAAGATACATATGGTGAAGGTCAATATAATATAAGGGTATTTCCATCAAGTTATTGGGAACCATTGAAAGTCTTTTCAAATAGAGCTATTGTTGTTGAAGAATCTACTAGTGTTGCCGTTACAAAGAAGTGCTTGGAGGTAAGTTTTGTAATTTTTTAACGAATCATAAGTTGAGTAGTATTGCATGCAGATATTAAATACTTCTATGGGTGACGATTCAAACTATGCCCAGTGTTATTTGTTCTTGGGTCTCTGCTAGCACTCGTCTTGGGCATATGAAAAATATTAAAAGTGTGTTACCAAATTTTAAAATATTATAAATGGAGTCATAAAATATATGGTTTGATTTGCACGAAAAGAAAACTGACAGTAAAATTTTCAATAATCTTCATTTCACATAAATGTCTAAAAATTACATGCAGACGCAAATAGAAAGATAGTAATGCCATATTTTAATTTGAAAAATGTATCCATCTCTACTTGGAAATGTTGCCAGTTATATCATATACAAGTTAATGTAACTCTTGGATAGTCCTATATGTAATATGTGTTTTTTTGTTATAGGTGATGCATCCACAAATTGAGCCTAGTAATATAATATACCGAGTAATAGACGGTCCCCATTTTGGCTGGCTTGAGGTTATGTCATCTCCAGTTGCTATTGAAACAGAAAATAACAAAGACGAACCAAAACCATCAAAATTCTTTGATCAAGCAATCATAAATGCGAAGCGGTTGAATTATGTTCAATCTGGTGTTAATCAGACCAACGATAAAATTATCCTCGATGTTACTAATGGTATTGTATGGTTAAGAGGAATTGAACTGTCCATTATAATAGTTCCGGATTATTTATATATTCAATCAAAAAATATGACTGTTGTGGAAGGTGGAAAAGCAGTTGTGAAATCGGATTTGTTCGTTATTCTTACTGAGTATTATAGGGGGAAAATAACTGAATTTCGTTTGGAAGTGCCACCTAAGTTTGGAAAGCTTTGGAATGGGAAACATGTTACTAAATTTTCGATAAAAGATTTGGAAATGAATTTAATCGAGGTAAGAAAAAATAATTATTCAATATAGTTATAAACAGACATTTGATTCTTGTCAATTTACTTCATACCTTATCTGTATGTATTCTAAAGAAGATGCGATTTCGCATTTTGTCCGTATATTTGTTTTATATCCGTATGTCTTTAAAGTGATCAGCTTTCGTTGAGAATAAGTTTGAATCAAGTAAACAATTGTTGCTTCTAAATTTTGTTTTCTTTTCTTGATATCTCTAGCATGTTTGGTAAATTAATTTTAACAAAAAACTGTCAAATTATGAGTACCTCAAAAAATATTGATTTTGTTAGTAGTTTTAAAATGGATAAAAATAATCTTTTATCGGTGGCTTTGATTGTTGATTGAGTGAGTTATTCAATATAGTTTTGATGATTTATTTTTAGTATGCGCATGATGGTTCAGAAGCAAGTCATGATTTCTTTGGATTAGTCGCAATGACTGCCACAGCCAAGGAGAGTGTACCTTTTAGAGTAGTAGTCAATATTTTGGGGATTAATGATGAACCGCCTATAATTATTGCTAACACTGGGTTGTGTGTTTGGGAAGGAGGACATTTTGTCCTCACAAGAAGAGAATTATGTAAGTAACATCTGATATAGTCAATATAAAACTTATATTATTTTATCATGAATGAATTGGGAATATGATTTTTAGATTCTTGTTTTTTTCGATATTTTTATATTTAATGTGTATTGTATTATGATTATGCTACTGCTAATACAAATTCTTTTTTTTATGCAGATGTTTCCGATTTAGATACGCCATTAGATAATGTGACATTTAATGTTGTTGAAATGACTGGAGGCTATATTGCATTGAAAAATAACACCGGTGTTGCCCATAAGCAATTCACCCAAGGGAATATCGACAGAGGCCAAGTTGTATTTGTGCACACAAGTGAGAACATTTTTTTATCATAATGGATCTAACCTGTATAATATAGAAAATTGTATATTATAAGAATTTATCACACTTGGTATCATTTGCTTAGCTTAGTTTTACAGAATTAGATATATTATTATTATATAGTTAGTTACTAAATACTAAACGATGTATTTTGTTCTGTTTGCAGATAGTACAAAGGGGAAAATTATATTCAACATATCTGATGGAGTTCATTTTATAAACAAGATAACATTTATGATAACCACGCGTCCAGTGCAAATTCATCTAGCACGGATGTTAAATATCCATGTGTTTCCACTATCAAAAAAGGCCATTACTAATGATATTTTATTTAGCACATGCCCTGATCCGACTCGAGAAATTCGGTTTGAAATAAAGTCGTCTCCACAGCTCGGCAGGATTTTAATTGATACAGGAGATAATCATCATAGAATTGTGAAAGAATTTACTCAAAGGGATGTAAATAATTCAGTAGTTTATTATGAACACACTCATCCGTTTACAGATCTGTACACAAATGATTCCTTCACATTTGATATAGTCGCAACTCTAGCTAAGCCCATCAGGGGACTAACTTTTAATGTGGACATATCTGTCTCCTCTGGAGGTTTGGCTAAATACATACACATTCCAAAGATGGAAGTCGAAGAAGGTGGTCGACTCGAAATAAGATTGAATCTTACAGGAGTATCAAATTTTCTTGAACAACACGCTGGCTTAAGACAGTCACTGGTTGAAGCTCAAATGTCAATACCGCAACATGGTGTATTGGATCCATATGTTGCAAGTTATACTCAAGCCCAATTGCAGAGTGGTAGCATATCTTATGTTCATGATCATTCTGACACTTTGAACGATACAATAAAGGTGTCAATCTATCTCATTCCTGATTATATTTTATTATGCAATGTTTCTCTGCCAGTCAAAGTAATCCCTATCAATGATCAACCGTTCAAACTTTTGACTGAATCTCCGCAAATATCGGTTGTTGAAGGTGAAACTTACATAATCACTAAAGCAGATTTACTCACAGAAGATGCTGATACGGGTCCTTCAGAAATAATTTATGATGTTATCAGTGGGCCGACTCAAGGTAGAATTGTATTCCTACCTGATAGAGGAAGTTTTGATGATGCTCTCTCTATCAATAAGTTTACCCAAGATGATGTTAACAAAGAAAGAATAATTTATGAACATTCCGGACTACTGCAAACTACAACGTTTTACTTTCGAGTATGGGATGGAAAATTTAAACCTACATACACAGTATTCAACATAATTATATTGCCAGTATATCTGAATGTCACATCGGGCGCATCTGTGTATTTACAACAAGGTTCAAATGTCGTTTCATTATCTAAAGAGCAAATTCATCTCACTACCAATGCAAAGAGGTCCAAAGTCTTTTACAATATCACACGGCAACCGGTACATGGTATGATCTACGTCAGAGGCGAACCAACTTCAGGATTTAATCAAGTTGATCTTGAAAATAACTTTATTATGTATATGCAAAATGATATGACCACAGCTAACGATAGTTTTGAAGTAAAAGCCAGTGTATCACACATTAGCACATTGCTGTCGGTAGAAATTCATATAATTGTTCAACCATATATGATAATTGGAGATTTAAAAGTGGATGCATCTGATAAGAGTAAAATTTCTCTAATAACATTAGATGCCACACCTTTGTCGAAATTAACTGGCAGTAATCCAACATACACGATTATTCAACGACCTCGATATGGTAAGATAAAGAAAATCATAAGAAGCTCAGGGGAGCACAGAAATGCTCGAGAAAGAGAAGTTAATTATTTCACCCATGAGGATATTAAGAGTGGAATTATTTATTTTGTTCCCAAAAAAGTAAATACAGATATTAATGAATTAGAGGATGGCTTTCGATTTTTGCTTGCTGCATCTATATTTCAGCCTGCTGTTGGAGAAGCCAAAATCATATTCAGGAAAAAATCCAAAGACAGTTTACCCGGACCTAATGATCCTGAAAGTCATGAAGGAATCCAGGTTAGTCTATGTTTTGACAAATTCTTGAATAATTAGACTTCCTTTGCCAAAAAGTTTTTAGTCAGTCAAAATCATTTGGTTATTATCAATTCAATAATGTTTAGGAAATTCTTTATACCAAATATTCTATCTTAAAATAAAATAAATTCTTAATTGCCTAAATTCATTGCACAAAGTGAAATACATCCATTTTAATATTTTTTTCACCCATAGGTCAACACCTCTCCAATCCAAGGTGACTATTTGATGATTGTGATAGTTTCACTGCTGATTGTGTTGGTGGTCATCACGGCTATAGGTGTGATTAAGTGCTGTAGAAAATCTGCAGCAAAAAAGGAGCAGCACATGATCGACAAATTGCAGCAGCAGTCAGGGCAAGGCACAGAATGCCCAATACCTTTGCCTAGACCCCCTGATCACTTGATGGCTTCGCCAATTCAGAGTACACCGCCAATAAAAAGGTACAAAAGTGGTTATGAAGTTATTTGTTTAGATTTCTACAGTGAATAAAAAAAGTATGAATATTAAAAAAAATTAAATATTAATTATGCCATTATATTTACACTATCGTACTCCTGTTAGAAAAAACAAAAATCTTTTCAAATGATGTTTTACGATATTCAAAATGGCATAATATAGTTTATTTTACATAAACAGTTTTCCGTAATCTAAATTTCCATATCAAATTTATTCTAGAGAAAGATGAAAAGAATTTTTATTATCAATAAAATACTTATTATAAAGCATTAACATCTTGTGTACGATCGTGTATACTTATGTCAAGTTTAAGTATGTAGAGTAAATGGTTAAGAATTGAACTTTGTAATGTTTGAAGAAAATGATATGTTTGGGACATATTATTTTGCATATGAAATACAAAAAATACTCAAGTTTGAGACACTGTAAAAATTATTGTAATGTTAAAGAATTTATTTTAATTTAGATGTGAAAGTGAAAATATGCAAGTATGACTGAAGAAAATTTTCATAAAATAGAATATTAATGGCTATAAAATGTTTTGCAAAATGATGTTGTAATTTTATTTTTCATGACGTTTGCGCGTAAAAACTTCACTTTTCTGGTTGCAATAGCTTTCTCTTCGTGTATTTTATAGTAATGGTATATCTTTTCTGTAATGTTCCTCTTCCCAAATTTGTTAGCAAACCGGAAAGGTGATTTCATTTAGTAATTTGGTAATGATTTACATTATGAAATAATTGCTTACGTGTCCATAAAATAATAATATATACATTTTAAACTGCTTAATATATTACTAATAATAATATGTTAATTTTATAATTAAGGTAGGATTTTGCGTATCTATATACTTTTTAGCCATAAATTATATGCCAGGTTTTCCACTATCAACTATCCCAACCAGAAACAATGCGTTTCACTTTCATATATAATATTATATTTTTATAAATAAAATAATGTATATTGCAATGCAGGCGAAAATTTTTATGAAAATGTTTTTTTTGCTGTCCTTTATTTCCTCATTCAAAGATTTTTTTTGTGATTCCTGATTTTCTAGAAATAACTTGGTGGTCCATCAGGGATCCATTAATAATCCATAATGTATACAAAACTAATCTTTTATATCTGTATATTTTGCGTAATCCGATAAAATTAGAATATCTTATGAAAACTTCTTTACATGTGTGCCTATTATCGGTTATATAATATATATATATGCATTTGCGGCTATTTCAATATTTATGGATGAAGGATTTACATATTGTCTTTTGTAATAATAACAAAAGACAGTATTATATAACTATTAAATCGCCTCTTTGTAGAAATTCAAGCGACATTGTTATTTAAAGGATTCTTCTTTATTTGCAAATATCTGTCATCAAACAGAGTTGTATATAATGCAATAGCGCATCATAAAACTATGTATATGTTGCTCATTTTATGATGTTTTGCCAATATCAAATGTAGGATCAATATATCTTGTGGTGTCCTGGTATTTGATTTATTTCAAGTAATTGGTAAAAAAAACTTTTATTATCAGGTATGTATCATCAGATAACTCAATGCACACTGGAACAAATACGCCTTTGCCATCCATGGGAAGTATTCCGCAGTGTAAAGTGACTCCATTGAGGGTAGTTGATGCCGTCCCGTTGCCTCCAGGCAGTGCTGAGCTTAATACACGCTATCCTTATGGAGCTGCAGATGATCACACAGATGTAAGTTAGATAATTTTTGTGATCTGAGTGAAATATTATTTTATAATAATATTTTGCTTTATGAGATTTAAAGGATTTTTAATTGCCGCTTTCTTTAAAGCAATCGTCAAACAAAAAGTTTCTTAAAATTCATTAAAAAAATTTATTGCTAGATTCCCAGTTGTAGCTTGTATTATAAAATAAATTTATTATTGATTTTATAGTGACACATTGTGGACGTTCTATTTTTGTGTGATTTAAGTGGCCATATTTTAAAGATAAGTTGTGGGATGTTGTAACACAAAAAAAATCTTTTCTAGGTTGACGAATGGAGCAGCTATGATGCCAGTGAAGCTGCATATCCTGTCAGAACAACCACAGCAAATCCGATGCTGCGCCGTAATCAATATTGGGTCTGACCCGAGGCCACATCAGCAACCATTAACACTAAGAAAAATGGGGATTTTGTTCCTACACCATTCTTGTTAAGCAATTATCACAGAAGTGGTAAACCATCAACAGTTTTAACGCAAAATAAAAATGATAAAGAAATCACTCTATGAAAAGTAAAAGGAAATACGGACAACCTTAAAATCTGAGACTTAAATTTATAATGTGGAAAATATGTGAATAGGTAATAATGCAATTTTGGTTAAGTCTTAGGAGGAAACTTTTTTTTTACTTTTAAATGATGTGCAACTTAATTTTAGTATTTTATAACAACAGTCACTTTGCCCAAATGTTTTTGAATACCCCGCTGTCCATATCGGAGCTGATGTTTCATTTTTATAAAAATTCTATGTAGTCAATTTTTTAGTGGAGAAAAATAGTTCACTTTTTATAAACAGGATCTAAACAGGGTGACCACTCAAAATGAAGACAGTTGATTTTATGTTTGTTTTTAAATCTTGATTGATGGGCATAAATATCAATTCGATACTATTGTTTACTATCAAAAATTATTTTTGTAGTCGCTGTCTTTATATGATAGGTGTAATTTTTTTTATCCACTGCAATATTTTTTATTAAAAAAGTAATTTCAGCCCTACGCCTCAATAAAACAAGTATATTTTACACATTTCTTAATTTGCAAAAAAAAAAATACTTTTGCATTTTATGATGTTGAATATGTAAAAATACCTTTTTATTAATGCGAGTGAATATGTTAGGAAATATTTAATCACTATAATTATGGATACTTTCCTGCTTATATTATATTTCTATTTTTATGTTAGCATATTTGAAAATAACAAATATAATATATATTAATTTTTTCAAAATTTTAAATTCAGTCATAAAGTTATAGTAAATAATTTATTATTATTTTAACCTAATTATCTTGTCTGCCTGTTCAAAGGTTTTTTAATTGTTTCTATGCTTATAAATAATATCATTTGTTGTGTTTGTCAAAATTTACGTATTCCATAAAAATCATAGTAAATATAGTTATATATGCACAATCCGAAGACAGATCAATATACTGTTAGAGAAATTTCCATAATATAATTTTCCTATTACAGTCAAATCTGTTTTTGTGCGATTTTTTTATGCGGTACATAAAAAAAAGTACACCAAAATGCTTAATAAGAATAAAAAGTAATTTACTTACCGGCTACCGGTGATGGTTAGTGATACACAATTATTTAGGTATTATAATCTATTTATTTCTCCGAATATACTGATGGCATTGTCGTCATACTTTATGTATTCGTCATCAGAACCGTTTCAATTTAAATGATATCATAACAAAACAGTGACGTAGATTATCAACAAAAATAGTTGAAGATCTGGTTTAAAAATGACAAATGTCCAAAAATTAAAAAAAAATATTTCATTATTCAGTTGTTTGTCTGCGTTTATATAATGGTTTTTGGTAAAAATTTAAAAAATCATATACCCCTCAAATTATAAATAATAAATATGGTACCTTTGTAAAAACGGCACATGGCCATTAGGTTAATGGACAGACAGCGATATAATAAAAGCTGATGAAAAAGATAGTGAGAGATTAAATGGTATTTTGGTACTTTAATAATGGAGTATTTAAGCCATATTATTAAAGTAAATTGAAGGGCAATGTGTTCTATGATTTCACTCATAGATAAATCTTATTCTTTAAATGCATATCTTTTTTGTTTCATAAAGTATTTTTTAATTTTTATATCTCTTCAAAGTAAATTCTCCATATTTTGTATCAAAAACAGTTAACGTCCAGATCTTTTTTAAAAACAGCACATGTCACATTGACTTTTTAATGAATATAATTATAATTTTTGTCAAACCTATTCATTGTATAAAATGATAATCTATAATCCTTCATCGTCAGAATATCAAAAAAAAATCTCACTAGAAACAAGGTATGCAGTTTGAATGCTCTCCTGAAAAATAATCGGTTTGTGACATTTGTCATGTTTAACACAAGGTCTTTTTATTTTGTCACGTGTCTTGTGTCAGGGGGGAAGAGAGGGCAAATTGTGAGTCGGCAAGCGAAGATGCACGACATTGTGAGGCATTGAGTTATAATCTATTTTAGACTTCTTTATTTACCGCATAAAATTTTGATGTTTCAAATCTGGTCCCTATCCGTCGCACAAAAATAGGTTTGAGTCTATTCTATAATAATTGATTGGTGGAGTATAACTTAATGAAAACGTACTTCTTATTTAGATATATTGTCGTTTAAATTAGTTGATTGTAAATGCTGCGTTTTATTATTTGATTAAATTGAACTTAAATATTTTTATAAAAATCTTAATCATACTAATTTAGATTTTGCCATAAATTTCACAAGCTTATATAAAATATTCATCTTAGATTGTTAATATTGAAGTATTAGGCATGTTTTTTTGTTGAATTTTAACATTATGTGTTGAAATTTTAATTGTAAAGCTGTTGATCGATATACTAAATTTAATTATTAAGTTTATTTTTGTCAGAGTTTCCATAAATGTTTTTTAATCTAATCAATTTGTCCATGTGATTTTTTAAAAATATTTCAATTACTGTTATAAGATGAAATGATGTATTTCACAATACATACTGTAATATTAAACCTGCGACATAAATATGTTTTTTTATCTGGCAACGTAAAGGTTTCAGCTTGAAGTGTCGATGATTATTATTTCATATGCTATCTGTGATAGCTTTTTTTTTAAATATAAATTATGTTTGGCCATCGAAATAGCGTTCATTTTGAAATGCAAATGTTATGCAATTTGGACATTTGTATTGTTCTTAATCAGAGGCTCCCAAACTCATCGGCACAACACATCTTTTCTAGTTAGTGGTCCGTACAGTTTTGGGAACCTCGTACTAGATGCGCATACAAAATGATATAACGGTGACTTAATTTTCTTATACACAAAATATTGACGTATTAATTATTGGCATAGATATCTAAGAAATTTTAATAATATATTATTAAGTAATGGGGTACACTGGGGTGGTTTCGTGTGCTCATCAGTAATTAATATGAGTGATAAATATTATATTTTTTTCTTAATTATGTTATAATCTCGTGTAATTATTTTTTATTTAGCTAGTCATGTAAACTAATGTCTAATGGTTTAATATTATTACAGTTACTATATTTAGTTAAATTGATATGTTCTGTAAATACTGTGAAATAATTTAAAATTTAGTTATTGAAGATGTCCGATATTAATAATTTTTGCTGAAACCAAATATATAATATAAACATGAAATTAAGTGAACATATTAAGCTGAGTGAGTGATATAAATATTACTAAGTGATTATTAATGCTAATAAAAATAGATATCTGTTAATTTTACACCAATGTGCTGAATTCTGTCATATTGCATAAAAATCAAGATTTTGTTTAAGTATAGATATTTTACTAACATTGTAATAAAATATATACAAATTTTAGTAGCTACAAACCTGTTTAACCTCTCGGTGGGTATGGATGAAGTGGTTCGTCCAAAGAAAAATAGTCCCATAGAAGTAAGCGCGCATTGGAGTGGATGCGTCCATTATTAAATTGCTGTTAGATTTAATAAAACTATAAGACAAATAATAGCATATATGGAGTTCTTTGCATAGTTTCTTGAAGATTTAGAGTAACTACTTATCATACAGTAATAGTTTATCTTTGTTTTAACTATGATATTGAAAAATATTGGATGCAAAAAAAACTTACTCCCTAGATACAGTTTAGTTCACAACAATTCACCCACCGAGAGGTTGATATTGTGATCCTAATGGCAAATAAATTAGAAAACTATTATATAAAAAACAAATACCTGCTTTGTGCCACTATTACTTACTACTTAGAAGAGGTTTATGAAATTTAGGGTTTGTGTTTGGATTAAGTCAAATTAACATGTCGTTTATTTCGTGCTAAGTATGATAGATTTCAATTTTTTGGGGGGCATCGGTTTTTTCCAAGACGGCCATTCATTCAGGACAGATATTTAAAAACTGAAAAAATCAAGAATTTGACTTGTATCTATTTCTCACTGAGAATTCCAAGGATAAATAATACTGGAATTTACTTATTTTGAGTTTAAACAATATTTTTTGTTTTAGTTTTTCGTATGAAGCTTCGCATTCTTCAGTGGAGGTCTTCTACCGATGTCTTCAAATCCTCGTAATCTATTGTATTATTAAATTAAGTTAGATTAAGTTGAAGGTCTGTCGAACATTGATTACACTGCTTTTATTATCATAATTCCATTGTAAACCATGTGATTATATAAAACAGAAATTAGATATTTTACAAAAAGGAATATAAGTACGTACAAACATATTTTGCAATATACTGAGCAATAATATTGAATATTGCAAGCTTTTCCCAATACATTTTAGAAATAACGATTAATTAATTCCTTAACAAAAAGACTCTAATAACTAAATGAATGTATATACTATTTAGTAACCTGAATGCAATAAATAATTTTTTGTCTCTCATTTCCCAAGATATTAGCAGTATTTATTCATGGCTATATTCAAAATAATAAAATTATTTTTTACGGGATTAACATCTGTATTTACATTATGATGAAGATCTTTTAAATGTATTTGGACTCGCTTCAGGGATTTATATGTCGCTATTAAATGATGCCGCCCTTAGCCGATAGTTATTTAATTTTAAATTAGCGATTTATTTAACATGCTGAGATACTATCTTCATGTGAAATATAATGCGTCTTATATGTTGGTTGTTCCATCCCTTAATCATCTGTTACCACCTGTAATAATAATATTAATAATACCATGGAGTATTGTAAAAAAAATCCTAATATTTAAAGCAAATTACTTCACGGTAAAACAATATTTGTAAACTTCAAAAGCAATCCTGTTAAAGAATTACCTCAGTATAGGCGGGTATAAGAAATAATTGACTTTGGAAATGTCTGAATTTCTAAATTAAAATATGCATGCAAATGTCATGTTGGTAATTACTTTAATTAATAATGCTGTATTTTATACCTTTCCAAAAATGATTTTTTTTATGTATTGTCAATTAACATTTTGATAAAAATGTTTCGGTTCAAGAAACTGGTGTCGGTATTTGAAGATAATTTAACACTAGTCCATCAATAATTTTTTGATCCTTATAATAAAAGAAATATTGAATTAACTTTTTGATTATACTGCAATCAGAGGAGTAATACTTACCATGAAGATCTAGAATCTAGAGTCTAAATTCTGGACAATGCTTGCAATACTTCACTTCAAAAATGTATCTGATACTTTCTATAATGATGATGTTAGATCTGTCAAATTTGCAATTCTTTTTAAAGTAACAAACAGTAGTTGATATATTGAATATCGGCAACCAATATTACTGAAGAAGCTTACATAAACTTGTTTGTATAATTTATTCATGATTTGATGGGGTAGATAATTTCAACAATTTATTTTCTGATTAAACTATTCAACATTAAAATATTTCACAATGATTTTCTCCTGAATTTCACCACCAGTGGCAGACTATTAAAATTGTGTCAATAGGCAATGTATTATTACTTTAACTTTTATGGTAGATATTTTATTAACCTTAGGATTAACAAACACATGGTTGATCTGCTTTCTTTGTCAAACCCCAGTAAATTCTGAGTTTATTTGTTTTTATTGACTATGTGTTTGTTTGTCACTAATGTGTATATCAGTGGTTTCCCCACCTTTTTGTTACTACACCTCCGCGCCTCACCATCATTTATTTTTTTAATTTCAAATTTTTCAAGTTTCTCAAATTTTGGTACATCCCCTGGCAAAAGTCTGCACCTCCCAGATTGGAAACCGCTGGTGTATATCGAAATCAGCAATACAATTAAATACAGATTCATAGTTTATATTTCTTTAAATCTATTTCTAGTAAAAATGTTATTTATGAGATTGATAAATATAATAATTTCTATTGTTTATATTTGTGCAAATGAATTCTTATATAAAGGTTGTATTCTATACCCGCCAACATCGAATCAAAGTCCTTATCATTGTATAAAGAAATGTATTGATATTTGATGTTAATATTAATTGTATGACACTGTTTTGCATTTTTTATTGTCGTAAAATGACACCCAATTATTTAATGAAATTTTATTAAAGTCGCTCCTGTGTCATCAAATCAATAATATATATTTTTAGATACTTGTTGAATAAAATTCAATTGAATGATGGCGCCATATTCAATGTATTTGCCTTTTCATTTTATAGCTCAAACCAAATTGTACATATTTAAATGTGCCTAGATTATCCACCATTGTAATGATTTATATAACCTAAATGCATTTTCTATATTTTGCATACCTAAAGGTGACGATGGACACGAACATTACGGCGTGTTTTGGTGAAGTCTTTCACGCTTTCATACTCATTGCACTCGAGCACACCAATACATATTTGATGTCTTGCTCTTGTTTATTCGCAGCTTAACATTTTATTCCACCGTTGCTCTTTTTGTATCATAAAATATCATAAACTTTTGTAATGGGATTGTAGTTTTAAGTTTTGAAAATGATTTTTATTCCTTCAATATATTTTTATTTACATTTTGATTTATTATACATTGCTGATTATGGGTAATATTTTTCTAAATATATGAATTACGTATACCTATTGGTATTGTAATAATAATAATATTATATTTTTATGCTTTTTTTTGGGATTTAAATCTTAAATGCAGTCTTATTAAGTTTAGATATAGAGCAGCAAACATATAAAAATGATTTAGGAGAGTGAACTGTTACTGATTTATAATTTTAATATTTAAAATTATTCACTGTAAAATTTCTTATTAAATGGATTCAAAAATGTATTTCTGACTTTTATTTAATTTATTATTCCCTGAAAAAATTAAACATGCTAAATAAGTGCAGCCTGCATTTCCCCCATACTGGGACATCTGTCAAATCTTGAAAAACAGACACAAAGGACCAGACGATATATATTTTGAGATCTGCTAGATTCTTTACCTCAAAAAAAAACATAATATTGAATCGGTAGTAATGAACAATTTAATATATTGACTAATAAATAGTTCAGTGAAAAAAATATCAGAACCTGAATGAAAGGGGTTATTTTTTCTTAATTCAAACTATTTTTTTGCTGGCAATACTGAAGTTACTATACATTTGTCACACAATCTTAAGTATAACTAAGAAGTTTTTGATTATTCCAATTTCGATGATTTATTACTGTTTTATTGGTAGCATGGTAACAATAGAATTTTGGTATTTAAAATTCAGATGTGGAATATTGTTTCATCCAACATGAGTGAGCATAGTAATTAACTTCACATTGGTAAATATTGTGCTGATCTTTATCACAAAAAAGAGTATGGGGCTCATCGTTGCATATTTCCCTTTTACTTTTATATTTCCTTTTTTTATTCAATCCACTTTTTAATTTCGATTCATTTGCTTTCAAGTTTTTCTTTGTATATCCTGTAGTTGGGAAGTCAATTTGTCGACAGACTTGTGGCTGTTTATAGTATAATTGGTTGGCTATGTTTCCCACTTTGATTTGACAAGAGCTTGATTCTTTCAAAGATGATTTGTATTGCAGCCATTTGTGTCTCGATAGAGCATCCACTGGTCCCCATTTCCGAGATGGTTTTATTGCCGCCGTCAACTTCTAGTAAGCAAAATTAAGCAAACTCATTCATTTACCGGTTATTTTCTTTATATCATAAGAAAGTCAGAATAGGAGCTGAAGACTACTATGATTATATTTTTGTATGGATTTAATTTAATTTTACAAGTAAATTAAATGTATATTTTTTATCATATGACTTTATAAAAAGGGCATTTGAAAGTTTAAACTATATATGTGTAGTCATTTTTAATACTGTCAAAAGATTATCCATCAGAGAAGAATGTAAAGAATACAAGTTATACCAATGAAGGAAAAAAAATATTTATTAAGCTCCATATAAAATATTGTATATCTTAAATAATTAAAATCAGGGCCACTTAGTATTTATGAAATGCTGTATATTCAAAGCAGCTATGTAATAATATAATTATTAATTTTAAATGTCATATTGTATATTAACCTGTATAATTCCATAGTCTTCATTCCGATAAGTGACCCAAGCGGCCCAAATAAGTACATTGACCAATGCTATGATCAGCAAAAATATTAGCAGCCAAAAAGTCCATTGTTTATTTGTCCATTTATTAACAAATGTTGAAAATTTCCATACGATTAACATCAAAAGATTGGCTGGTATGAGTCCCCAGAAAACTAGCCACACATAACTTACATGTTTGTTAATAATAAATTCTAAATCCTGTTTGATGAGCTTGAAACCTGAAAAATTCAATTTTTCTCTTTCTTTAAATTGTTTTTTTTTTCAGTCAATTTTATATTTCGATGCAAACATGTTGCAATTTGTATGATTGATCATTTGCAAGGTTAAAAATTATTGAATAGCTAATTGGGTTGTACCTTAAATATTATAATATAATGTGAATCAAATCATGAAAATAATTCCATCAGCCATGCCCATGAACTAAATATGTTTACCACTAAAAATAATCTTAGACTTTAAATTGACCAGTAAATTACAAAATATTGCATTAAATATGTACATATTAATCTATTTACTATGTAAAATAAACGACTATCTTTCGTAACTTTAGTGTTCAACTAAGAACCGAAAGAAAGTGGATAATATACATTACATCTATATATTTAATATACGGTAAGAATTATATAATTTATTTTAAATGTGAATTGAAGGGTTCCATGACATTTGCTCACATGACATTTGCTCACATGACATTTGCTCACATG
>JAGVSQ010004227.1:0-19851 GCA_022683975.1 Rhyacophila evoluta
CTCGTGAAAAATAATCTGTCAAGACGTTTTCACATTGCGGAGATCCATATACTTCATTTTCGGATTGCTTAATATATATAAAAAAAAATTAAAATAATAACATCTCACCTATAAATCACGATTGATAAACAGATTTAATGCAAAGAAATTATGAGTAGTAAATTTTGCAATCTATAGAATTGATATTTAAAAAAATAAAACTCGCTGTATTATTATTAAATAAACACAGAAAATAAAAACGATTTTCTTTTTTTTATACATCTTATCTTTTTGATAGCTGTTCACATCGAAGACAATCGTATATTTACCTCGGCATGATAAAAAAGCCCCATGTAAGTGAAACCAATTGTGGGCTTTAATATGTTTGATAGAGTAAGTAATAATATCATTAGTAAACAGTAAATTGGACTGTTCATTAATAATAATCTGTATTTTACAAAATTAATGATTGGGGGCTACTATTTGCAATCACGGCGTCTGTACAAACATAATTTTCAGTAAAGTGCGATAAACTAGTTAATAACTTGTATGGCAAATATATTTTTTCTATGATATCTGCTTTGTATGTAGATCAAATCGAAATAGTTGACGTGAAGTTATCCACTCCTAAATTAGAGTATAATATATGAACTTCTGCAAACGTGGAAACATATCGACGCTTTAGGATTGGTTTGTCGAATATACCAACCGTCAAATATTCAGAAGATAAAAAACAAATTTCATTGAAAAACATACAGGTAAATTTAACCATACAATTGTAAACCATGTTATTGCTTGATTATGGAATAAAAGTATATGATTTAGTGTACACTGTGTAATTAATTGTAACACGTTTTTATTTTGAAATCATGTACGTGGATATTTAACAAACTAATCCTACAGCGAAAATATCTTGACAAATCGGACATTTATTATCATACAATTGCCTAACTCATTAAGCTTCCAGCGGCTCCAGCAGCTGTGGAAATGAAACGCGCAGCTCCCGGCTCCCAAGCACGCACAATAAACTCTCAGCCATTAGATAAATTATTTCATATAAATAAAATATTGCAAAAGTATATTTGATGTTTTATATGTAATTTATCTCCGTTTTAATTTGCTATCTTAGAAGAAAGGTATCATGGTGTTTTACTTGCAAAATCAAATTCAAGGTTAATTTTCTAGTCTGTGGGAATTAACCATATTTGCAAATAACATCCACAAGTTCCCAAGTGTAGTAATTTATTTACTTCATAATAATATGAAATTGTCGGGAATAAAATGATAAGTTGAAAATTAATGAGGCTTTGCGAATCCCCGAGCTGTTTAATGACCATTTGCGGGTTTTTGTAATGGCATTTAACCCTATATGTGGCTGTTATAAATTCCAGTAATGTGCCGCTATATCCCTGTTTAGCTATTAATTGTACTGCATACATTATCAATTTATTACCGAATAACCGGCCATACTCTCGAGTTGATCAGTGGTTTGACTATGGTTTTAGAACGATTAAAATGTTTTATGCAACAACAGGAGTTTTAATTGGACGCATACACACCCGCCGTCAATCTTCTATAGGAAGCAGATTTTAATTAAATTTATTCAATTATTATTGGTTTTTCAACATACATTATCGACTGTCAAAAATAAAAAAGACGTAATCGTCAATTTAAAAAAATAGCGTTTATTCAATAATTATAACGCATACAACTTAATATACCTTCTATCGAAAGGATGTAAGCTGAAGTTTGAAAAAAGAATGGCATGTGAAATTTTCAACCAGAAAAAAAGGTTTCCACCTGATCAATTTTAAATAATTTGATAATCAATAATTTACTAAATCATTATCATATTGAGTAAATGAAACAACAGTTCAAATCTTCATGGAGTTCTAAGTTGTGTCTATGTAATGTTTTGACTTTGGTCCGAAATTATTAAATGAGCGTTTTTTGTATCTCCTGTAAAATTTGTTCTATGTAGGTTGCGTGTATTTTTTTTTCACAGTCGATATATATAAATATAATAACATACAGTAAATACGTTAGGAAAAATGTATATCCTAGATAGTGCAACGTGATATTTTAAAAACGATATAAGATATTTTAACTTATTCAAAATGTGGCTTTATTTTATTATGGTTAGTAGTTTTAATTTAAATATTATGATGAATATTTTTGTTGATAAGTGTAAAAAAATTTAACGCATGTTTTTAAATATTCATTTTGTTCATAAAATTCTACACTGATTATCACAGAACAATATCCTAAATCCTAGATTTACTCTCAAAAAGTTAAATACGGTGTTATATTTTAAGTGTTTACGTGCTAGAAATAATAACAAAATATATATTAAACAAATTTATAAAAAAAATATCCGAATATAGCTTAATTATAGTAAACTTGCTTCCATCTTTATATTTATATTGTATACGAAAGTATACCATAAATTTATGCCAACGTGAAAGAAATTCGGTGTCGGTAGTGTCTCAATATTTTTTTTAAAAAGTTATGCAATATTATGTGCATGTATGTTTCTTTTTTTTATTCAGAATAATTTCATCAATTCTCCAATTTATTTATTTATGATAATGCATCATTCGTATGATGCGTATCATTTTGGTTTTATTTCAAATGCAATTTTCTTACATGCAATTTCGGAGGAAAACGAAAATATTCTCTGGTCAATTCCACACTCGAACTGGTCTAATACTGCGGCTTGGTTTCTATGAGGGGCAATAATCCAGCTTTAAGAAAATATGTTACCAAGAAAGTCGACATCGATAAAAAATGAAAAGGTTTTTTCTTCGGTAAAGATTTGCTACTACTAGTATTTAGTTAAAATCAAACTATACAATTTAAAATTGTGTAAATGTGTCATATAACGAAAAGTTATTTTTTTCTTTTATATGATAAAAGTAAAATTTTGTTCTGAAACATTATAATTTAAAAGCATATTCATATGGCTTTTTTATTAAGCTTTTATGCTTATACATAACGCTTCAATTTTACCCCTTATCTTTGAAAGTGTCAGCAATTTTAAAAAAAATCCTTACCTTAAAGCTAACAATCATAACTTTTATGCTAACATATTACAACATTTTTTAGTTTTTTTGAATAAATTTTAAATATAAGAATATTAAATGTATACAAAGGTGAAAAAAAACAAACTCACATCTGGGTTATATTAAAACTTTATATAGGCTGAACGTGTTATCAGCATTGTTTTATATTATATTGCAAGAATTTTTTCTTTTGTTGATTTTTATTCTCAAGCAACAAATTATTTAGTATTTTTTTTTTACTGAAGAGCCGAAAATTATACATTAGGTTTATTTATGTTGATACCTCAAATATTAAAACGTCCATCCTATAGTTTTAATTTAACTTTATCCGACTAGAATTTTATCAATTTGAGTTTTTATAAGCAGCTATTTAAAATTGAAGACAAAACGTATGTGTGTAGCGTTTTATTTGAAATTCGTATATATTTGTAAAATTAAAACATTTTAAATGTTTGAATATTTTTATTTACTTATACTAACACTTAGTAAATAAATGTTCTTTTTTCGGAAGCGATAAAGTAAAAAAAAAGTGTCTGTAACTTATTTTACCGATATCACTGATACTGAAAATCAAATCACCATATTTAATCTATTAAAATTTATACGAGACCTTATCCGTTATTTTTCGGTAAATTTAATATTACCTCATGGAGTAGTACAATAGAATTTTTACCTTTATTTTTTAAAAATGTTCTCGTTTTTTTTTCATTTCACACGCCAGAAATATAATGTACAATGTGAATTTTTTATCCCAAAATGCTTGACTAAGACACTTGGTTTTGTTTTGGTCCGTTGATCTCTGCCGCAAATTCGTATTGTCCCATTTCTGCAGATAGCCAACCACCCACTCACCGCGCATACTAGCCACATGGAACCAGATCCGGATCAGTTTTTTTTTAATTAAAAATATTTATTGAAAAATATTATTTATTATAACATGTGCTCCAATAACATTCACTCATAATAATTACGCTGCAGATCGTTAATAATAGAAAATCCGGTAATATATATTTTTACATTTTTACTCAAATAATTATCCACTGTAATACGTATTGTAAGCCAAATATTAATTTAATTTTATCATATTACCCTATTTTTATTGCTTAATACATTTTTTTAAATTTTGATAGATCAGATAGTTAGATCATGTGCAAATTTGATTATTCTATTTTTTTTAATCTTAAGAATTTAAAACTGACCTTTACACGATATATATATAAAACTGCTTTCACGATGCAATTTTTATTGATCTGGAGAAAAAATAAGGGATTTATGTATCTCACAATGTGGATCTTTTTGTCGTTTTTTGATATATTTAAGTGACGTTGAATTGTCAAATTAAAATCGACATGAGATGAGGATTTGAGATGCTACTATTGAATTATTTACATCTAAAAGTGAAGCTTGTGCTTGAAACTTTTGGTTTATATTATTTTAAATTTTGATAAATAGTTACTCTTTATTCTAGCCTGATTGGTAACCATATAAAATTAACTTATAAAATATGGTTGGTAATTTTCAATTGGACGGTACATAAACTTAAATTATTTAATGTTTGTAATTTTCTTACTAGCAGATATTTAAACTTTTTAAGTATCAATACACTTAAAAGATGCAGAATCACATGATCGTTATGCGGTGATATGTTTGATAGTAATTTAGATTTTTAATTTATCATTTTAAAAGCTCTACATCAATGTCAAAATGAAAAGAATAAACATAATTAAATTTATATAAATATCAACAATTCAGTAGCCATGACTCCGTGGCTGGCCATTGCTTGATTGCTCAATTCCCTCATAATTCGTTGACAACGATATATATACACCACAAATCCCAAAACTGGTTTTATGATAAAGAATTACATAAAGATTTATATTACCGTATAATAAATTGTCAGAAAATGACAGATTAAAAGGGTAAGCACTTAAATCGGTAGATAATACATTTTCCTTGTCATTACGACTGTCAAAAAAGTGTTAAATGAAAATAACTTGTTATTGAATATTTTAAATATCCATCTATAATATATGAAGTTTTTTTTATATGGGAAAATCTAGTTTCTATCATATTTTATATACATTATTAATTTATATAATTTACATACTACTATAAAATCAATACACATTGCTACTTTCTCGAAGTTTGTATGATATCTTTTGTAAAAAATATTTGAACAATTTTATTACCTTTAAGTGTTACTTATTGATTTGCATTATTTTTTTCTTTAAAACTATTAAAAAAAATGAAGGCTAATATTAATTATTAGTTTTGATAATAGTGCCATAACAAAAGAACTATTAGTAAAATTATCTTTACATCATACAATTATAATAAAACAAAATATGTAATATTAAATTTTTACATTATAAAACTCATTATTATTTTAAGTTAGTGGTTGTTTTTGTTATTGTTTTAATAGTATGAACGAATTAAGTTTTAAAATCTAAAAAATAAACTAACACATTATACTATTTACAGTATAAAAAAAACTGATACTTATCAAGTATTAGCCCAATTTTGTAAGATTTGTTTTGTGTCATGCTGTAGTACATTAATTTGGTATATTTTAAATTAAGCCCAATACCATAGAGAAATAATCAGAAACGTATGATAATTTTTAAAAAATCCAAAAAAAGCTTTGATTCATCGAAGCTTAATTATCAAAAAGTGAATTAATTGGATGATCTTTATGAAGAAATATTACTGATTTAATATTAACTTCCTTTATTGGCATTATCTCAAAACACAAGTCAGAGTCAATATCCTTACAAATTAGGGTAATCGATAAATGTTGAATAAGGTTATTAATTTCCATATGGAAACATCTGTGGCTTCCTTCACTCAACCGATTATATATATGTATAGTATGCTTGCTTACAGTTAGTTTAAAATTAGGGATAGGATATTATGTACTTGGCCAAATATATTTTTAGACTTAGGCAAAGTTTAATCAATGGTTCTACCATTCTGGCCAAAATCGAGAACATCAATTATTTTATTCCAAAATATAACGTTGAGTAATCATGCCAATACGGTTGTTTTTGACGAAATTGTTTCGGTAATTGATATCTTTTACTTGAGTGAGGTGATTTTAAATGGAAGTTATTTAATAAATTACTAAAATAGGATCCGTCTTACTTTTTTGGTCCTCTTTAATCGAATTCTCTGATCACTTTTATCTACCGTTTTTTGTGTTTTTTAATGAATATTTTATTACTTTATATATTTGGCCAGTAAAGAAATAACTTATACTGAACTTGTAAATAAAAAAACAATCAAAGATAAATTCAGTATTTCAGCGTAAATACTTTACCTTTGTGGAACTGAAATAAAACATTATTAATAGGTATTATATTATGAGTTGAGACCTTTTTCATTATTCTATGGAACTAAATCATCGGTATAAAATAAACTATTCTTAGGTAAAATTATATTATATAATATGTAAGTTCTCACTCAATTAATAAACCCAAATTTACTATAAAAGTATTTTCACTTTAGAAAGTTAGAGTTTTTTTTAACTCAGTCCTGTTCTGTCGTTCACAAAGTACTCCCTGGTTGCCACTTTAAAATAATAATAATATATTTTCCAGTTATAACCGGGAAGATTACAAGAGGAAAAAGAAATACGTTGGGAATGCTCTTGAAATGACCCCGCAGTAAATCTCTTCACGGGAACACAATGCGACTGATATTTTGGTTAATTCCGCATTACTTCATTTTACATAATATTGTGAATGTTTTTGGTCGTAACATTACGCAAGGAAATTTTTATTACTACACTCGCATACATTTATTTTTCTTCTTTCTTTAGGCAGAAGAAGTAGTTAATTTTATATTATTTTGGTATAAGAATTATAATGGTATATTTTAATAGTATGAGATAACATTTTTTTACAAAATCAAAAAAACGAAGAAACTTACTACGAATATAAGTGCATTTAATTGATAATATATCAATGGTTTATGTCGTTTACGTTATTTACATTTAAGACAATATTTTTTAAATTCTAAATTATTTAAAACTGGTATAATTTCATATGTGAGATCACTGTTGGCGACCCGGGTTTCGCCTTTCGGTAACTTCAGGCTAAATTATATGTGGGCAGTGAGTAAACATATAACATACTGATAAATGATAAGTAATACATGTTACTATGTTATATGTTTGTTCACTGCCCACATATAATAAAACCTGAAGATGCCGAAAGGCCAAATTCGGGTCGCTCAC
Source organism: Rhyacophila evoluta (assembly GCA_022683975.1). Taxonomy (NCBI): domain Eukaryota; kingdom Metazoa; phylum Arthropoda; class Insecta; order Trichoptera; family Rhyacophilidae; genus Rhyacophila; species Rhyacophila evoluta. The sequence goes on from JAGVSQ010004227.1 coordinate 7,276, forward strand.
AGTGATCTCGCATATGGAAGTTTACCAGTTTTAAATAATTAAGAATTTAAAATCAATTTTCATCAAGCACCATCAGTCAAAAACATTAATGTGAAATCAAATATATTGTCATTTTGAATGCAATACCGCGTTAGTGACATAGTACAAATTTTACAGAAGAAAGGTTTTTTTCCGTATTTGTCAATGAAATGTTATATTAAACAAAAATAACTCAAATTTCTTTTAAAATATTAAATATGGCAATTGTTCGGCATTCTATTAATAAACTTGCGTGGTTATACAGATTTAGAATCAAATTGTATCAAAACATATGTTGTTTCTAACGCGGTATTGCATTCCAAACAACGATATGTATTATATATAAATATATCGTGCTCCATAACGTTTTATTTTGACGTTGCACATCAAGCACACTTGATGTTTTTTCGAAAATTTCACCATTCGATTTTATACTATACACTTTAAATTTTAATAAATTTTTTAAACATAACCTGAGATATTAAAAAAAAAAAATCCTCCGATAGAATTATTTTTTACGCATATGATCTTTTGCCGAATACGGCTCATATGTTTATATTTTTTTCTCCTAAAACGGAGCATAAACAAGTCTTTAAGATATGAAAATATCCAACGTAGAAGTAGAGTTTTGACAGGTTGTGTTTCACGAGAATTGGTCGTCAAAAAATTAATTTATTGTGAGTTCTTGAAAAGATATCACCTCTAAATAAATGTCTAGAATTGTCCTGATATCTTCAACTTTACATTCAATATTCTAAAAGCGCAAATATACGCCTTCTATGATCGTGTATACATACTACAGCATGAAACATATTATTTTAAATCGGCTGCTAACAAAATCTTATTAGTTTACATAAAATGAAACGAATTTTCGGGAATATACTGATGATCTTATATTCCACTCAAGAGTAAAGAATTGAGCTCTATAGATTAAAATGAAATTTGATCAGTCATCCGGTGTTCTGCTTATGTAAAGAATAAAAGATTATAAAAAATACTGTTTACCCTAAAATTTGTGCACTTATTTTTAAAATATTAAAAATTTTATACAAAATAATATGTTATGAGATCAGCCATTTTTCTGTCACGTATCGTTAGGTTATTTTTGAAAATTAATTTAGTATTTTAAAAATATTTTATATATAAAGATTAAGATATATATACATATATATAAGTTTACACGTACCAAAATGTTATAATAAAATATAAATAAATTCATAGAAGTCAAGTAATATCAATATTAAAATTAGTAATTTATGCTGAATAAATTTCGACTATAACTGTGCGGAACATTTGTTTAATTATTTTTAGTGCTTTTAATTTACATACAATAAACAAAAACGGTATAATTTAGCAATGAATATTTATGTTTCTTCTTATAAATAATAAAATTATATATATTTTAAAAATATTTTGTATTAACAAAAAAATCACAAACACTCATCTGATTATCTATATATTATATATTTACATTTCACGTAAAAGTAGTAAAAGCAATATTTCGTTATATTTCGATACTTATAAATAAATTCACAACCCTTACTAATCGAATTCAAACTATTTATCTACTATTATCTAAAAATTAATAGTATTTTTAAAAATAATATTTGCGATGGCTCATTGCTACCTCAATGGCTGAAAGGTTACCACTGGCTTCCAAGTCATAAGTTACGAGCTTAAATCTAACGGTTGCTGGACTTTAAAAAATCCAATGATGCAGAACTAGATACCGAATGGATTCAGTAGTTTACTACTATGTCTTGTGAAAGTTTGTATCAAAATAAGTCTTAATAATAAAGAAATCCACATAGTCCAATTTTTTAGTAATCGTTCTGACACATTATGTTCTACATTCCAAGCGAAACATAAAACCATGTCCTCGCATTGTAGAGACCAATATATTTTATATTTTTAATGAATATCTTCGCTCTGTTTAGTTCCGTTTTCTCTGTTTTTGAAACAAGCGTGTATATCATATTTAGTGGTTTATCGCACTCGTATGATACATACGTGGATCGTGCATAGCTGGAAGTGACAGGTTCGATTATCACTGTGGCAAAAAAATCAACGTGATCTGATATTGACTGTTTGTATCACAATAAATTATTTATCCATCATTCTAAATTATTTAAAACTGGTAAACTTTCTAAGAATATAGTAAGCATATGCGTTGTAATATTTAAATTAATTATTATTTTTTATTTCATGTGCAGTTCCCCGAGTGGAAATAGTCGACAATCGAGGTGTATTGGTGCACGATAAATTTTACAAGAGAGGATCCACAATTGAGTTAGTCTGCGTCATCAGCAGAGTTCCTCATCCCAATGGCTACGTTCAATGGAAACATGGACTTAGAACCCTCAATTATGATACTACTAGGGGTGGTATTAGGTAAGCTTTATAAATATTGAACTACAAGTGAAGATAAAATATTCACAAAGTTCTTCAAGGTTCAAATTTTTTGATTATGTAAATGGGCTTAACTGGTAATTGGACTCCTTCTAAGATCTATATTTAAAATTGAAATTCTTATGAATCGTAAATACTAATAATCTAGAATTCTATGAAGTCCAGCTTTTAGAGAGCTTTTGCCTCCTAATTTTGATAATATTTACTATATAGCCAATCTAAGATTAACTGATATTTATATTTAAAAATTACTCCAGCAAAGTAAATTGTAGTAATAGTTGAAAAATGTAAATTTTAATTTTGTGTTAAAACCAAATAAAATTATCAATAATGTTTTATGGTATGAAACAACTAGAACTAGAATTATATAGAAATAGTTATTTTTTAACTACTTAAAATAAAATGTGTATCTATTAATAAGTTTTATTTATTTTTTACATACGTCACGTAACTAGTTTTCTAGTCGTATACGGTATTACAGAGTATTGATAATAAGAGAGTAAAGTTATAACTGTTTGAAATTTTTCTTCAAAATAAATTAATAAATTAAAAAATCATGCGAATGCTCTTTTAAGGACAAAATTTTAAAAATTTACACTTAAAATCACCTATGATGCAAGGTTCAGAAAATTTTACATACCTGAGATTCTAAAGCTTATCTATCTATCGAAAATTCACTTTATAATATATATGTTTATATAATTATGTTATATTTCTTAATAAATTAAATGCTCAATATAAAAATAATAAATATAAATATATATATAAAATAAATAGAAGAGTAAAGTTTACTATGAATACTGAGTGCGAAAAAGAGCTTTAATTTTTAAATAAATAGCCGCAGGAATAAATTCAGAAATGGTATAAGATTTTTTTCATTAAATTCAAATCGTATCAGCGAAGCTAACATTATTTTTTTCTTATACGCAGTGTGAAAACAGACATGAAGCCTGAGGGGGCAATAAGTAGGCTTTATATAGCAAACGCCAATAAGCTGGACTCGGGGAACTATACCTGCTCCTTGGACGAGACGGCCCTTACAACAATTTTCGTTCACGTCCTGAACGGTAAGTAACGATTTAATTTAAGCTTTATCCTTTGCGCTAAATTGGACAGATTTTCAGAGATATTCTAGTTTTTTACTGAAAGTCTGCAAAATAAATATATTACGTAATGCTTATGTTAAAAGTTTTGTTATTTTTTAAAGATAGTAAGATTTTTTGTTGACTGGAATCGATTTCACAGTGCTTATATTAATTGTCCCATATTTCAACTTCTTAGTTTTATGGCCTGCTAGGTTTTCAATTAAATAATAAAATATTAAAATATTTATATAAAATTCCAATCAATGTATATTTTCAACTATCTCCGCTCCAGGATTGGAGCATATTCATTGCAACAGTGCAAAGATAACCACTACGGAAAACTACTAGGTCTATTCACTTATTTCAACAAATTATTTTCAAGCGAATTGATTGTCAGCCAAATGACTAACCCAACGGGTATCCAGTCAGGCATCTTTAGATTCTTTAAAATCTAGCAGCTGTGGGAATGAATATATAATCTTTGGTTCCAAACGTGCATGTTAACCTTTCGGATATATCGATACGCAAAATGATTTCCTTGAATTAAAAACGATTCTAAAAATATCCACTATCGTTTTGTTAAGATACTAATTATATTGTCGATAATATAAGTATGCACAAGTTTTAAAATACTCCTAATCAAGGAATATTATAATATATAACTTCCTCACATATATATATTTTTTATAATATTTACAAAAAAATCTATTTGATTCAATATGTATGATCCGTACACAATCATAACTTTGTAAACTCTAAATTGATAGAAATAGTTATATATTCTTTTTTTATTACAAAATGATAAAGTAAAAGTCAAATAAATATATTTTCAATATGTAAGTGCTCCTATGAGTAGTGCTGAACATTTTTTTATGAAAAAAGTTTATTTTTTCCAATATAAAACTAACATCAATTTCAGTCGAGTCAAAGTTTTCTTTTGATGTTTTTCACAAAAAGCTCTTGTAAATATTTCATTTTTAAAGGAATGTTCTTTATTAAGAAACTTTATTAGAATAAAAATCTCTTAGTAGGTTGTCATAGATTATTAAAAAAATGTGACTAAATTAATATTTAATGCTTATAGTGAATATATAATTCCATATTATATAAGATATATAAGTGTTCCCAAAATGGAATATTCCGATATCAAATACCGCATTCTAAAATCCCTATTGCCTAGCAGTTTTCTTACATCCTTCTGAGTGACGCCTTCATATTATAGATCCAGTAACGGTTTATGTAATTGTAGTATCTAAAAACGGATTGGCTTGAAAAATGAGCCGGTCAGGTTATGACTTTCTTAAGTTAGGCCTAGTTTTGCAGCTTTAATTTATCAGTAATGACTGGCTGAATGGTTTGTTTTCTTATCTTCTCATTAAGACCAAAATAATACTATCGTATTATCATAATGATGACTTTTTAAATGTATTATATTATATATAAAATAATTGACACATTTTAAATACAACTGTTTAAATAAATATCCGAGATATGTGAGAATATGTTTATGGTACCTTAGGCTTAGGCCGGATATTATTTGAAATAGAAATCATAATAGGGAATCAGTAAACAATATTTTTCGAAATATGTTTTCTTTCATATTATCTCACATGTACATACACAAGAATAATAAAGTTATGTAATATTGCCTCGACATCAAAACGAAATAAAAATATTACAAATAAAAAATCTGCAAAAACATATATATACCGGATTTAAACAAAATATCTGGAGAAGCAGTTTTTTCATCCTTGACATAAAATATACAAGATTTTTTTTAACACAATGTTACTTTATCAGCTATAAAATGATAGTTCAGTTTTGGTTTGTCACAAATATTAGACCGGAAAATGTATTATCATTCAATACACCTCAACCACAAAACTGCTCAGTAAGTGAAATTTATTGTAGGGATAGCAAGGTTATATTTTTTTTAGATGTACATATATATCTGTCTCAATAATTTATAGGTTTTTATTTAACAAGTTTTGATATTTTTATTTATGATATCGATATATAAGACTGAAAGGATTGTGAATATGATAAATAGATAAATGGTATTTTATGGTTTCACTTCGTAGACAAGTATTCAACCTCCATTATCAAACTGCTTATTAATAAATTACTTTTACAAGAAGTCATGAGTCATTTGTTTTACGATATCATATATTTATATATAAATAGAGAGAATGTATACAAATGACATCATCATTTATCATCGCCAAATAGATGATTAAAAGTTTTAGTAATTCGTAACAGAACCAAAAGAAAAGCTTAATAGTCATAAAAAGAAATGACGGCTTATTATGTCTACTTAAAATAAAATTTTGGGTGTTTTATAAGTCAATATTATTGTTTAACTACTAGTTCTGATAGAAAGTAATTCTCTACGATAAATCTTCATACTGTTTACCCTATATATTCATGTTTTATTCGCGATAATTTTAATCTCGTAGCAAATACAATTTGCATGATTATCAACCAACTATTCAAACCATTGAGCATTCAGACTTTCAACTTTGGAGGTTTTTTTAACTCTGCAGAAGTGAGAATCAAAACCACATTATCCGGCACCAAGCCGTACACGCTTATCATTCGGCTACATTTATTATTTATTCAGTAGAGAGTTTAGAAAAAATGATTAATATGGTTAAGTAATTAATTTTTGAAGTATAAGTAAAAGTTTAATGACAGGAATAATTAAACCTTTTAAACTTATATACGAGTATTTATTTACTATTCTTAGCTTTTTTTCTGTATAACTTGAAGATCGATAATATTTAAGCCGATTTTAGTTTTAAAATAATATAACTCAGATGGTATTAGTATAAAAATAATAAAATTTAATGCAACTATGAAAATAGATTATGAATTTCTGAAGTGTTTCTATAAAAGGTAAAATTTATTTTTTATTGTAATTTTTAAATAAAAAATCGTTATATACACTATCAATTAGTTGCAAAGTATAAATGTTATGTTTTTCTTCAAATTAATACTCTTACTGATTTGAGTGAAACAAACGCCACGCAATATAGTTCAAAATTAATGTTCGAGGGTAAAGTAGAATAACTTAGAAAAAGTGCCCAAAATTTAACCATCAGTATGCTTTCAAGTAGAATAAAACGCCTATAGATAGTGATAATAATGATTAATAATGTATGGTATTCTATCGTTTATTTTGGCAGCAGACTTGTATGCTAAGTGCTTTTCCTCGTTTTCAGCAAATGCGAACACCTACACAATAACGCACAGGTGCTACATTGGATGACGTAGGTTTCCTTTGTTAGTAATATATTGATATTTTACCGATTAATGATTGATGTTATTGATTGGACGTGCCTTTTGAAACACCACGAAAAAATCTCACCTCGATAATAGCCCACAGTTTTGTTAGCAATGACATACGACAATTAGATTTAATATTATCCTCATTGGAATTTTATATGGTTATTTTTAGCACGCTTACTCTGAGTGTAAAGCATATAGATATCCATAGTAAGATGAGAACTATACACACGGAGTTTAGGAATCTCTACATTGTCAAGACTTATTATGACAGATACCTACTGGCTGAATTAGTGAACATCCAATATTCCTTCAACATCTGGCTACAGGAATTGAACGAGCATTTTTCAGTTTCTATGGATAACATCTTGGCTGCTGGAGAATTTAGTTCAACTATTGTTATTGCAGTCGCAAAACGTTATTGTTTTGGTTAAAATAATATATTATTTAAGGATGTCTTTTGTTTTGAAAGTTAACAAATTATTACGCCAATCAGTCAATTGGTTATTCTGCCAAATGTGTCTTCCATCAACTCATCCCGTCATTACATCTAGTCTTAATCAGCCGTATCCTGGAGTTTCAACATCAAAAGGTTAAAAAAAATATCATGAAAAAAATGAAAATGAAAGAATGGAGATTTATTTAGTCAAGAAATTAATGTGAATAGATTATCACTCTCGCCTTATGACGCCACACGCTTTTTAGAAGCAATGAAATTTGTGAACGTCAGTGTTTTGGTAAAAATAAAGTATGGTTTAGGGATATTCTATGATTTCGAATTTAAATTATTATGCCAGTCAGTCAATTGCTTACGTGTGTGAAATTAGAACCCGCAATTTTTGACTTCGTAGTGCATGTACTAGCCTCTAAGCTAATGAGAAGATATGTATAATTAGAGTAGTAGAAATTATATTCTACGTAAGGCTTGACCAAGATCTTTGAAGAAAATGACAAATATTCCTACAACAAAAAAAAAATCGTAAAAGAGTTCGTATGAATACATTTTTTATACCATGTTTGCTCCCAAAGTGGAGCATATGTGTCTTCGTAATGTGAAGACGTCTTAACAATTATTTTTTACAAGAATTTTTTGTTAGACATTTTCTCAACCCAATAAGCATCCATCCTGTATTTTTTACATGGGGACAGATGGGGAATCAAACCCTCACTCCCCGGATTGCTAGGTGCGCACGCTACCAACTACGCTACCGGGGAAACTAATATTACGTGGCGTATAATGGCGTGAAATATTTTTTGATATTGACTGTAGAAAAAAGGTTATTATAATTCAACCCACACAGAAAAAAAATAAAAGAAGGCTCGAACAACGTTTTAAAATTATAATTATATCAAATTTAAGTCGAAATATTAAATAGACTTTAAGTGCATGAATATTTGAACTGGTTTAATTTACCAGATTTAATAAGTAACACAAGAAAAACCAATAAAATTTCTTTGATTGAAACTCTTTTTTCTAATCGGAAACTTCATAGGACACTCTTTTTTCATACTTAATAGCTTACAAATTTTTCATAGAACCTGTATTAAGTTGTATACATTATGATCATCAAAAAAAAGCTACTGAAACATTACTTCATATCTTCTTTCTACATTTGACATGCAACGTTAACAATAGTTAAACGTATGAATTTATTTTGATATCACCGATATGTAATACTTATTTCCTTTTTTGTTTTGTTTCCATAGGTGAACATGCAGACGCGATGCAGTATGGCGGATGCACATACATGAGGTGCAATTCACTGAAGATTGTTCTTTTGACAGCTGTGTTCCATTTCTTTTATTCTAAATTCAATACAAGATGACAAATTGGAGGAAATAGAATTGACTGTCCGTAGACTTAGATACAATTTTAACATATTAAATATTATACTATTCATAAATTTAAAAAAAAATAAGATCATTTATACGTATATGTTGTACATATTATTAATATCGATTGTAAGATATTCCTATGGTGAATTGATACGAACATACTTATTAATTATAAAACATGTATTCTGAAATCTGTCAAATATATTGATAAATAAAGAAAAATTAATTGAACATTAACCCAAATGATAAACCGTTACTGTTATTGTACTACTTGAGCTTTTGAAAATATTTTGTCTTTTCAGTTTTGGTTTTCCAAAATTATTTGTGTTGGTCTAATTTACTAAAACACATGTTTGCTTTCAATTTTTTTTTGTTTTTTATTATTTTATTTAAGCAAATAGATTTTTCCAGTCAAAAAATAATTTCATAATCCAAGTTTGATGTCCTATTTTAATACATATCTATGGTAAGTATTTTTAGTTTAAAAGTTACTAAATATTTGTTTTTTCACAAAATTTTAAACAGCTAAAAGTCACAACGACCTTCATATATTAATGTTTGATTGTTAAGTTGAGTGAATATAAATAACGGTTTTTTACAGTTTATAATTTATATTAATTTAAAATGCATTTGAAATGAATCAGTTTAAAATATTAATTCCTTTTAAGTTTTTTTTCGTAATATTTTGAAATGATCTTGTTTTTTATACCATATTCGCTCCTAACGTGAAACAAATGGATCTACACAGTATAAAGATATTTATTCCCAAAGTAGAGTATATGAATCTCAGCAATTTGAAAAAGTCTTGAAAATTAATTTTTTTCATGAAAATCAATTGCTTTTTTTTAAGCCCGATCTGCATTCAGTTCTGTTTTTTTTTTTTTTTAATCTGGCAGATGTGAGAATCGAACCCGCATTCCCAATATTACTAGGCGCTCACACTAATCTCTACGCTACCGGGGATAATCGAAGATCTCATAATATATGGTAAACAAATAGTATATTCGTGTCATTTTACATCACAGATTTACTTTTTCTAAATATAATAATGTATCAATGTGCGATTTAGCAACATGTAATTCTAGTGTACAGTTGGCCGTATGTATGGACTAAATTTATTGTTATTACTTACATTTTACTTATAAAATAGATAAAAACATTTTTTCTTCAAATCAAAAGATAAATTTTCAAAAAAAGAACGTTCACTTCATTCATTGATTTCCAATATTGTCAAAAAAAAACAAATTACAAGTTTATTATAAGTAAGACAATTTTATTGAAAATAAACAATTTTTAAAAAAGGAATGAAAACTAAATATACCCAATTTATTACGCTATAAATATTAGGTAATATTGCCTAAGTAATTGGAACGTCTAGACAAACCAGTCTATTGAACTGATCGATGACACTTATTTTCATTCACTGAACTTTAAAAATAAATTGGCTCCATACACACCACCAACCAAATTGTAAATAAAATGAAACGTAATATAGTATAGGATACACAAATATTCTTAAAAACATGCATAAATTAAGCTATTGTAAATTAATATTCAAGCATTTAAACAAAACACCTTCAGATTATTATTCAAATACCAATATATCAACATTTATAATAAAATATATTTAAAAATAAATAAAAATACATTTTCTTATTTTATTTCAAAATCACTTTTCATCTCTTATGTGAATTCACCCTAATATAACAATTTGATCAAAAAATATCTACTTTTTTATGTACGTCAATATTCAGTGGAAAATATTTATATAATTTAATATTATATACGACACTGTACGTGTAGTAATATATATAAAAAAAACATCTTAGATATAATACATATATAGAATCTGTGTATAAAATATTTTGTGTCGATTATTATTATTTGCTATTAAGTTTCTAATACATTAAATTGTTGTATAATTTTATGTTTCATATTGAATATTATATTATAATTTATAAGGTGAACTTTAGTTTTATCTCCCATATATATATATATTACTTAGTAAAACTCCACAGAAAAGTTTGATTTACAATACTTTAAATCTTGCAAAAAGTTTTATGAGATTGACAAACAAAAAATATAATATAAAGCAAAATTTGGTATACGTCAAATATTAAACAGTCATTTTACCGATTGTTGATACAATATACAGGAATTTATCATTTTAATTTTGTTAATTTTCTTTAGTTTAATATGTAATTAATTATGATCTGTATAAAAAGAAAAGTAAAAAGAAATAAACTCACTTAACACTCACTTCTGTGTATCTATGAACAATTATCATCATTCAATACTTGTTTTAGCAATAAATAATAAAAAATGTAAATATTCAATGTGATTAAGGTGTACTTATAAAATAATCATTTTTGTTTGTTTAAATAGGGCAGGATGAACTTTTCAAGAAATAAACTAAAATATTAAAAAATAATCCAGTATTTTATTATTATTTTTTAAAATTTTCTTTATGAAAACCGTACATTGCAATTATTACTATATTACGTAAGTATTATGGTGTATAATTAACATTAATGGTTTTTTATGTTTCGTTTAATGACACATTAACCTGCATTAGCAGTATACTACTAACATTACATTAAACAATGCATTCAAATTGTTTTATCCCTTGACTAATATTAATCAGAATTATAAACAATATAAATCTTTTTTATAGTATATTCGCTTGCAAATAAAATCATATGGATCTAAATAATGTGAAAATATCCACTTTATAAGTGGAGGATATGAATTCTCATAATATACAGATATGCTTTTTTTGCAGGAATTGATTAGCAGACAATTGCTCAATTAAATGGACATCCAGTCTTACATTTGTGATTTTTTTAAAAATCCAACAGTTATGAGAATGAAACCCGTATTTTCCGCATTACTATGCACGCACACTTACCTCTACACTCGCGGGCATACAATATTTAGATCGAAATAAAGTTTACATAACGGTATTGTTTGAAATATGCACATAAAAATGGCTTATGAAAAGGCGAAATATATTATCAACGGTAACACAATAAGCAATAAGTAAGTATATTTTACAAATTGTCTTACAACATACTACGTAGAAGTTATCATATTAAGAAGATAGTAATCTGATTTTTATTTTGAATATTATCGAATATAACTTTAATCATCAAAAAAATAAATTCTTTACATTAAATTAATGCAATTTACATTAAAATAATTTGCACCAGAAGTAGTCACTAATAGTATATGTGGACAATAAAACATACTTTCACTTTTCATATAAGTTGACAGTACAAATTATAATAGGTTTGTTTGATTTTCCTAATTATTTTTACGTTGTAATCGGCAATCTGTCGAGTCTGAACAAATAGAGAATTGTTCAAAAGATTTCATAAAAATAAAATATTAACTAATGATAACACATGTTTATTTTTGTTACAAAAATTGGATTTTTCTTGATTCAATGCTGCCCTTAGGCAATCAAGTAGATACCACTACTGTGTTAGATATGTATTTTGTTAATAAATAAAAAAAATATCAATGTATGTGTATTGATCATTTATAAGACTTTCCTTAAAAATATATAAAAACACATTCATATAATTTTGAAGTATCATAAGTAAAAGCAAATATCAATTTTTGGAATAGATTCAGAAACTCGTTGATGTCAATATGCGATAATAATATAAATTCTAATACGATATTAAAGTTAATTATATCAAACACAACTTTAAAAATGAGAGTAGAGAAAGACAAAATAAAATTGTTCTTTAAAAATACCATAGAGATTAAAGAGAAAAATATCAATAAAACAAGATGGCCTGAAATGCAATAAGTCCCATTAAAACCTACATGTTTTTTTTTGCAATTATAGAAAAATATACACTTGAGGCTATTATTTGCAAGCACGGCTTAATCCAATATAGTTGAAAAATTAACCTTAAATGTCATTTTGTATAGA
>JAGVSQ010004228.1:9131-19844 GCA_022683975.1 Rhyacophila evoluta
AACAATAAATATAAATAGTAATATTTTCAAAACAATTATACATTAATTCTAGAAAAGCTTATTGATTAATTTTTAAGTGTTAAATACTTCTACTTGTTTTTTATTCTCAATATAAAAATAAAATATTTAGATAATAACAATGACCGATGTTTGATCGTTTGACCTTGACTTATCAGAAGTTTGTGTGATTTTTAGGGTGTGTACATTGAGATTATTTCAAAAATATCGCAGTTCTGTTCATTTCACAATCTTTTGTAATGTATTACAAGATTAATGAAGTTTTATTATGCGTTTTCTACATTGTATGTCTGTGATATTATGAATTAGAAAATAGAGATGTTAATAACTAAATCTATCAATGGAGTTTATAGAATATTTTTAATTATATATATAGTTTATATAAAACACCTGAAAAGAGGCTTCACATTTACACATAAATATATCGTCGTCCTCTTCAGGTTATTTCTACATCGACTGCGGAAAGTAAAAAGGACGTAACTTTCAGTTTTGTTTCAAAATAGTTTTAATCTAACTTAGTAAACATTCTTTGAAAAGGATGTAAACTGCAAATGCCAAGTAACTTTCTAAATTTAGTTTTTAAGTTTGAAAAAAGAGTGGCCCATCAAATTTGCGACCAAGAAAAATTACTTACCACCACAACAATTATATTGATTTTTCTTAAATAACTTATTAAATTAATATCAGATTGAGTACATTAAGCACCAGTTTAAGATTTTGTGCATTTTAAGACTGTATCTTTTTTATATTTTTTTAATTTGGCCTAAAATCATTGAATATACGTTTTTCGTGCCTCCTGTAAAATTTGTTTTGTGTGGGTTACGTCATTTTTCGTTTCCCCAATCGACATGCTAACAGCAAAGAAATATTTTCTAGAAAATATTGAAAGAAATAAAATATTCCATGTTCACCGAATAATTGGCAGTTAAATTGTATACAGTTAAAATTACTTTTCATTGTTTTCTATTTTACTGTCTCATACTGGTTTCTTAATACAAGAACATTTGAGAGAACTGTAACCAATTCCTCTAGAGTCTGGTGACCTAGCAGACGCGGAACAATGGCGCATATGTAAAAATTGACACATACTTGAGAGCATAAAGCGTCTCATACAAGTATATAATGAAAATGATAATTGAAGAGTAGAACAATCGAATCTGACTGGAACGGCCATGACAAAGAGACACAACACAGGGGTGGAGTTCTAAATATTGTCAACATGTTCAAAATAATTAATATACAACTATAATTTATTTCGTCTATTCGTATTCCTCAATAAAAAGTATTTCTTTATAAATAAACAGCAATTGCTTTAATTTTTTTAATTATCACTGTCACCACACCTACGAATCTTTCAGTTGAAAATATTTTAAGCGATGAAAGCATTTTTTTAAGTGTGTTACTATTTCAATATTATGTAATTGTTTGCATAAGTAATATAAGTGCTTTTCCAAATTATAACTTAATATCAATGCCCGTTAACAACCTCACACTACTGGCGTATACCGCGACGCAATAAACATTTCCAATTTAACGTGTTTTGGAAACAACATTTATGGGTGTTGAGAATCCAGTATTCCACATCAAACTAGAAAATTATTAGTTTTATTCATTTGAACTTGCTCATCTTTTATTTGAATGGTGTTCTTGATATACGTTGGACCACTTGGTGAAAACTTGGGTGATAGGGAAACACTGGGATTATGAGTTATAGAAAAATCAACCATGATCATTTTAGTTAGACGAAGAATGTCGATGTCCATTTTGTACAAATTTATTTTGGCATTTTAATCTATTATTTTTTTATTATTCTACTGCATCTAGTCCGTTAGTGGAACACACAAATTTCTACAATGTGAAGATGTCCACTCATAAATTAAGTATATGGATTGTTTTAATAAGTTTTTCACGAAAATAGATTGTCAACCAATTTGCTCATTCCAACCATTCAGTCATCCATAGATTTCAAATCCAGCACCTGTAGAATTGAAACACAAAACTTCCGACTCGGAACCGCGCATGCTAATCTGAATCACATCCGGGACAGTAAGACATAAAATTTCATGAAATAATAGTTAATATAGAGAAAAAATATTGAAAATTTCAACTACAAAATAAAAAAGAATGCAGTTTTTTTGTATTTTCTAAACAAAATGATTGTTAGGTATACATATAGGAAAAAAAAAAAAATTCTATATAAATCTTTACTAGCTAGATATCTGCATGCTCTACTTTTGATGTAGTTATGATTTTTTTAACACGGAAACAGATTCTCTGTGCGACTCCATCCTGTATAGTCGGCAAGGCAATTGCACACATTCCATGATGCCGGTATTCACTTATTTTGGTCCACACTACTCGCAACTTGGAGCGTATTCTACGAGTGTTCTTTCAGACAGACAAGAATTTACTTCGCATAAGTATTGTATTGTTGTCAGGGGGTCGAACCAAGGCTCAGCAATTAAACACAGACAGGTATTCAATAAATAAAATTCCTGGAAGCATCTCACATTGTATTTTTAATATCAGATTTAATCCTCGAGTATTGTTTGTTACATATTTTTTCACGCTGAGGAATCAATTACTAGGATCGAACTTAGTTGTAGTTTAAAATCAATGTTACAGATACTATTCTGTGAAGGCCATAAAAACCATGCATTCATTATACAGCCATAAGTGACACATTTCCAATATACATTTTTATAGCGCAGTAGACGGAATTGATCCACAATCTCATTAATCTAGTTGTATGTTCTCTTTTCTCTATTATATGGATGTATACTGTGTCATTACAAAATGTATTTGACTTTTAAAGTGCCATTAGAGCAGCTTATCAATATACATCTTAGTCGGGAGTCTTGACTCTGAACATTGAAGTTATATACATACATTCTCCCTTTATTTTTAAAATATCGCTTCAGTTTGTGTTCCTTTTTCAATGTTTTGAAATACTGTATATATCGTTGTTATTATCACATTATTTATATCGTGTTGTAAATGTATTGAACCGATATTTGTAATATTTTAACACATGGAAAATAAATAAAATGAAAGCTCGTTTTAAAACGCTGCAAATATTCGATTGAGTTTGGACAAAAATTTACGTTAATGCAGAGTATATAATGATGAAACCTTCTACATCTGTTTGATAATTTTTATTGTCACCATATATATAATTCTGTCTAATATTATCGGTTCCTCGATTCTTTTGATTTCAATTGACCCGTCCATGGTCGTCCGATCATGAACACGATCGGATGACCATGGTCTAAAAGCGGTTTACCCATATGCCATATTACTTAAATTCGAGACATAGTGATCACATTAATGAATACTTTTATTTAAAATTACTTGAGGAATCGAGAAAATCAGCTTTTTTCTATTCCGAAGTTTAGAACTAACTTGCCAATAATTATCCCAATACTAAAGAGATCAATGTCTGTGTTAAGCATAATTACCTGTATTGTTAAAATAATTTTCCACCTGAGTGAAGGTGAACATGGATTAAAGTTGTTTTATGAATTTCTAAAATAAGATCTTTCAAACTCACTCGGCAGAATACTTCGACATCGTAATTTTCTCAGCGTGTAAAATAAATTAATTATTGAAATCATCGTGGTCATCAGAGGATGTTTTCTAAGTTCATGGTGATTATTAAAATCTAATTCTTGTTCATATGTAGGGGTTCGTGCAATGTGGACATCAAGTTATAAGGAGCGCCCCCCGAGATTCGTGACAAATCCACAGTCAAGAGTCGCACGAGGCCACGCCTGCATGACATACACTTTCGAACAATCCCGAAGAAAAGGCTTATTGCATGATATATACATGCGATAATTTAGTATATGAAGTGATAATGATTGAGTATTGGATTATGGGGCAACGACCGTATAATTAAAATGGGTATGTCTCGATTGAATCATACAGCTTAGCAATTAGCGAGTGAGTATAATATAACATTTGAATCCTTAAAAAGCTCCTTACGAATTGACGTAATATTTCAGGATAAGCGAATCTTATATCTGGGGCCTAATGCTAGATGTACTTTTGTCAATTGTATATCAATTGTTTAGTTTATACAATTGTTTGTCACCAACAATATAATTATGTAATGAAAGCCCAGTTTATTTTATAAGCTTTTGTCAAAAAATGAGGTATTGTTTTCTAGTATTATATTAAAAGAAGAAGCGTTTTAAGTACTTTCTGATAACCAGTCAAAATTGCCAATATCTGATATAAGCACTTCTAGTATTGGACCACATATTTATGTATACCTAATTTTCGATGTTTCAAATCAATGCTTGTCAGTTTGGTCCCATCCTTTACTATTGGGTAATTCAAGTTTTAGCATGAGCGATAAAGGGCTCTTGTCAGTTGTTAAAAAATTCTATCTGCCTCCATATTAATATATCTGCAAAAAAACTTTTTTACGGTCACATTCGTTAACTAACTTTTGATGAAGACCATACATTCAATTGAAAATTGGAAGAGGTTGGAACTCGAAGTTCAACTCATATTGTAATACTGCGAAAACTTTTGCAAAATAGTTGGAGTATGGCAAAATCCAATTGGTAATGTTGTTTTGAATAGAGGATAAAAATAGGTTCATAATTAATTAATCCCGACAGTATTTACGCATCTTCCAAAAGAGTCACGATTCCTTGTTTAAGAAGGTCTATTCCTTATTATGAGGACTCTCAGATTCCATTTTCTATTGCCACTCGGTCACTAGTGAAAACGTGGTGGTAAAAGAAGTCACTAGGTGATGACTGTATCCAAAACGTGGCCTACCACATCTCTGTTCTCTCTCAGTCATGAAACTGGTTATTATATTCCACTTCATCTCATCGTCCTTACGGAATTTATATCCTGTTCATCGGATACCCTGATTCTTGATAAATCTGATGACATCCGATTCAAAGTATGGATTATAATGACGTATGCAAAAATTTGTTTCAAAAATTGGATTAAACGTTTTCTTAGAACTTTTCGAAACAGTAATTACGCCATCTGTCTAATACCTCAGTTCTCACCGTCGAATTTTTTTACTCGGAAGTCAATACTGGACTTGTTCGCCTTGTAATGCTTAGTGATATCTTACTTTAAGTAGGCGCCAGCTGTAGATTCCTCCAACTTGATAGAAGAAGAATGGATTATTCGAGTATGTAATAAATATAAATGCAATCCCTTGAATATACTGGTCACCCAGAAAGAAATACTTAGCCACTCAAGATGATTCTCTTTTGCCAACTGTATTGACGGTGAAAGATCGAAAAAAATGCTGTAAATTGACGGGATGGGCTAAAACTAAAGGTAATTTACGGCTGATAAATTTGAAGAACATAGTAATAAACGGATGATAATTAGACCGTAACTCCAACATAGCAACAATGTGTCTCAAATAATTCTCACGAAATTCTCTTTTACTGTATATTATTATGTTAATATCATAATGTTTATCAAATAAGAATTACTTGAGAATTGTATGAGACATATAATGGCTTTTCTATACACAAGCTTAGGCCAGTTTTCTACAAGAATTTTTGCCGGAACGGTAAATTTTCCGGATAATCAGTAATAAAATGTTATATATATGAGTGTCTATAAGCCATATTGCCACAGACACAGGATATTGACCAAAGAAGATATTAATAATCCGACCTTAAACTTCAGTTTAGCCGATAAGAATTGTAATTTCAAATAGCATATTGGAAGAGGTTTTGCGTGAACAATTTACTCATAATCTTTATTGGTAAGCGTGATTTTATATTACATTTATTTGCTTTAACTTAAAACGTTATCGTCATGATTATATAATTTTTATTTTCCATGCATTTATTTGCATTAACTCTTTCTGTGCTACCCTCATGGATACAAAAATTTAACATTAGCTTTCACTTTGGAGTTGGTAAGTTGCATGATCAGCTGAAAAGTCACGTGAAAAATTATCTCTACAAATACTATTTTATTTTTAGCTTCAGCACAATTTAATGCGTGTAACCTAAGTTTTGGATAAGTTTTATCAATTTACGGGAAATAAAATACTTCGCTTTTCAATATAAAAGCTTTGTGATGTGCCTGATTAAAGGCACATTTAGAAGTGCATAAGATCTCTAACATTTGAAAGTTTATTTTTATTTTTAGATCTCATTATACTTTGATAATCTGTAATAATCAATTAATGACATTGTTCTCCTCGGCTGGCGAGAGATTAGCGTGCACACTTCAGATCTGGGGATTTCTAGTTCACTTTCCACACTTGTTGGATTTTTACAAATTCAAAAAATGCAGAACTGTAAGCTTACTGACAACAAATTTTCGTGAAAAATAATCTGTCAATGTTTTCATATTGCGGAGATCGATATACCTTAAGCTAAATAAGTAATAGAAAATGTAGTTAAAAAAAATATCTTAGATGACAATTTGAGTTACTTGATTAGATTTATAAATATATTTTGAATTTAATTTTAGTCAAATAATAATTTGAAGAATATTAACATTTTTTAATATATTGCGGTGTGGAAAGGGTTAAAAGCCAGATATTCTAGTTACGCAGCGTATTTAACCAAGTCATTTTCTATAATTTTCCCTATATGCTCAAATAATTAGCATACACGTTACGTGTCTGGTAATATTAATTTGTCATTAGTAGGTTGTCAGTATACTAATAGTAACGGGAGATTTATTCTTTCCTTATTCTAATTTAAAACACACACCTTATTAGAATTCCACACCGCAAGATATTTACCCATCATTGAATACTTGACGATTTAATGAAGTAATCATAGAATAAAAAAACATATTTCAAATTTTCTATATATTGCAAAGAAAGAAATTTTTTTTCTGGTTTAGTCTCAAATAATAGAACCAGTGTTCACATTTTTAGCATCGTGGATTCTATTTTACCTTGCCATTTTTTTTAAATTATCCAACAATCTTTATAGTTTTATATATAACAATAATTATCTTTGATAATTTCTGAATTATTATATAAACGTCATGAAGAAAAAAATTACTGTCAAAACTTTATTTATGTCTTTAGCACAAATGCTTGGCTTTTGATAGTGAATTTACATAAAAAAAAACTTTTTTACTAATATAATAACTTACTTTAATAGTTTCAGCTGCTGCATGAAATTGTCGGTATACCTTTAGTTTAGCAAAAAAAATCCCGATTGGGCAGTTTCCCTTGAGAACTGAGGATTATATATCGTCGTATTAGTAGCAAAAGCCGTTAAAGTGAAAAAGTGAGTTTTTAAATAATCGAGTTTTAATGTTTGAGTCTCTTGTTTAAATAGATTTTACAACAATTTCTTAAAGTATAATCATTATACCTTATTAAGAAATTGTCGTAAAATCTATTTAACAGAGAGCCTCAAACATTAAAACTCGATTATTTCAAAACTCACTTTTGCACTTTAACGTCTTTTGTCAGTAATACGACGATATAGAAATCGTCTTACGTTATAAGCAAGGATATTAAAAATTTCAAATAATGTGCAGCCATTTTGAGAACTACATCATGAAAATGTTATTATAATCATTTTTTTTAGATCTTAAGTATAACGTACACCTAAAAGGTTATAATAATTATAGTTAAATGCGACTTAAATATAGAATATGTACAAAACGAATCAAAAATGTATATATTTTTTTAAAATAAATACGACATCTAATTTCTTAGAGTAAAAGTTAAATGGCATTTGATTAGATATCTTAGGAGATGGCAGTGTTTATTTATTATATTCCGTGTTAATGCATGTACAATGTTACCAATTTAACAATAATATATTGATTCAATGACAGCGATAAAAGAAACATAACTTTCGGTAGAAACGTTTTCTAATAAATATAATAGAATAAACAGTAAAAATAAATTTTAAGATGTCTCAAAGAAAAAAGCTTTGGAGTCGGAAATGTGCAGATCTTCTAATCACTGATTTGAAAAAATATTCCGAGGGTGTAATCCTACATTGTAAAAGTTTGATATGGTGAGCTTTTCATACACTATCATATATAGGCACAATATGAAGACTGCATATTAGTGACCAATAAAGACATAAATACAAAAAACGCACTTATTTCGCAACAACAGGTGGTCGATCATCTTCTTCACAACCTGATTAATGTGACATCACGTTATCGATTCAATACGCGATTACCGCTTTTTCAGTCACACCGTTTATATGGAAAACGACATTTATATGAGGAACTAGTCCCCCAGAGACTGTATGTACCAACAACCGAGTAACTATTTCGAATCTTATATACCCTTTACACTGACTAAATAAAAAAGTACCCAACTACTTGGAATTCCTGAGTGCTTACTAACCCTTTAAGGAATGTGAATAAAAACGATGCCAGGTGTGCTTTATTGGAATTATTTATGCTGGATTTTCATATTAGGAAGTATGATTTCATACTAGAAAGTGTTTTTAAATGTATTAGTTTTTTATTAAGTTTCAGTTACAACGGTTGAATTGTATACCTACTAAATAAAGACTCTTTCTCACTCGCTCGTGTCGTGTTACTTACTATCTTTACCGCTGGACAGAGACGAACTCTCAGAAATTCTTGTCAATGATTCCATGAACTTCGATAGAGATACCTTCAGATACTCTAATAAGACCAATGCAAATACTTCATTAAAAGAGATCATTATAATTTATTACATGAAATCTATCAAATCAAGAACACAAGATCAAAAATTTAATGTATCCACCAGCTATCTCACAATAAGTATCGACTATGGAAAGGAAAAAGGACGTCTCAGTTTACTTTTCAGTAACTTTACTTCCATAATCGAAATCTATGGAACTTAGTATATCTTCTATCAAAAGTATGTAAACTTTAAATACCGAATAAGTACCTAAATTTAGCTTTTATATTTCTAAAAAGGATGGCCTGTGAAATATTTATATGAACTAGGAATACAAACTTCTACTACAACAATTCTTCAATTTCAAGAAGGTATCTTCATGGCATTACCAATTATAATAATATTAGCTGTACTGAATTGTACAATATTTGAATAGTATGTTTTTCGTTTCTAAGTTGATATACACAGCAAAATGATAACTCAACAATATGATATCCACAGTACGAAAATGACAGTCGAAAATCGGATAGATATATTATTATGTTTTATTATACAACGTGTATTTTTTTACCATCTCTGTATTACATTAAATTGTCATTTTCACTGTTTTTCTATCTATGCTACACACACACGCATATTATATTATATAAGTATGGTATAATAATTTGTACATCGAAAGAAAAAAGACGTAACCCACATAGACCAAATTTTACAGAAAGCACAAAAACACATGTTTAATAATTTTGGGCCAAACTCAAAACATTACATACACACAACCTTGTGCACGAATACTAAAACAGGTGTTGAATTTACTTAAACTAATATTATAATAAGAAAACCCAATGAAATTCATGCGGTGGAAGTCATTTTCCTGGTCGGATATTTAACAGACCGTCCTCTTTTCAAATTTAAAAGCTAATTCTAGAAACAAATTTAAAATTTGTAGCTTCTATCCTTTGACAGAACTTGCTTTTAGTTCTATATATTGTAATTATCGAAAAAAATTTTTTATAAAAAACTGTGGGTTACATATTTTTTTC
Organism: Rhyacophila evoluta; assembly: GCA_022683975.1. Lineage (NCBI taxonomy): Eukaryota > Metazoa > Arthropoda > Insecta > Trichoptera > Rhyacophilidae > Rhyacophila > Rhyacophila evoluta. The sequence goes on from JAGVSQ010004228.1 coordinate 18,789, forward strand.
CTTTCTTCAGTCTATTTTTATAATATTCCTTCAAAAACTCATTCAAAAATATGTTTAAAACGCATTAAGTTAAATTTCAACAACCTTTTCTACTTTATATTTATATCACTATAAAAACCACTGAGTTCAATTAGTGTCTTACATAATAAATAGTGAAGCTCGAAAGATTTATGGTCGAAGAATCTCAACAGCTGAAAAAAATCCCTTGCCAATATATCACACATGAATAAAACAAATCACCAGGATGCTAAAAAGTCACGATAATGCAGAATTCTCTCGCATTTCCTCTCGCCACAATCAGAAGCTAAATAAAAAGGTCTCAAGGGATTTACGAATGCTTATTCTGCGAATCGCTTTAAATACTAATCTATTAAGCGGATAATTCAGTCTCTTTAATGTCTCTATTTGTTATTTTGTATTCAATATTGATGCATTTTATAACACTGCAAGTAACGCAGAAAAATCCTGATTATATTACTAATAAAAGCCGATTTACTATTGAAAGGACCTCGTTGATTGGTGGTACCAAATCGTTTTCAGGAAGCAAATACGACGTGTAATACCTACATGTATGTATTAAATTTGTATTACGTTACCGTGGTTTTTATTGCAGTTGATTACAATAATATGAATGCTAAATGAAGATATTATATTTAGATGGCTTAAGGTGCAAGTCTCAAAAGTGATTATTTTGATAAAAAAAACACATTTAAACGATTTAATCATAGAGCTGCTTACAAATAATGACATAGATTTAATGGATCTGTTTACAAAATAAGCGAATTATATATTGCGTAATGTAGGCCTCAGATCCGAATACAGTTGCAAAAAATTCTTGTGACGATTTTCAGTATATTTAAATAACTTTGAATTGTTAAATTAATACTAGACATGAATATAGTATGGTGTAACAAGATGATATATAAGTCATTTCCAGCTAAAAGTGGAGTTAGCAACTCGATATGAGTTTTATGAAGGTTCTAGTATTAACACTTAACCTTCGGGCTACTTTTGGCAAATTCGCAAAATGCGCTTAACGTTTGCGAAAATAAACAT
>JAGVSQ010004229.1:0-19844 GCA_022683975.1 Rhyacophila evoluta
CTTAGGCACTTAAATCACATACAAGAGACCACGCCCACTCTACAGTAAGAGCACTCAATATTGTGTAGTGTAATAGGCCTTTTAATTAACAGCGATATCATTTTTTAAGAAAAAACGATCCTAAAAGTATGAGTATAGTAATATAGATCTGGTTTCCCCGATCAGCGTAATTAGTAGCGTGCGCGCCTAGCCATCCGGGGAACGGGGGTTCCAAAAATGTAGGACTGGATGCACATCGGTTGAGCAAACAATTATTGTGAAAAATAATCTGTCAAGACGTCTTCACATTACGGTGGTCCGTATACTCCACTTTGGGAGTGGATACTTCACACTGTGTAGATCCATATGCTCCACTTTGGGAGCGAGCAAATTTTATAAATAAATATATATATAGATCTGTATGATCTAGTAGGAGTTAAAATTGTAATTTTTTATGTTAGAACCTTCCAGTAAGACAGACTACCCAAAAGAAAAAAAGTCCCATTTCCTATTTCTATCATTCAACCGAAACAAAAACCCTCGTCAAAATTGACAGTATCAATTAACAGTTCTTCACGTGAAACGAATTAATCTCAGAAATTATTTGAAACTAGCTGATCGTTATGAATGCGCCACCATCCGAACCGGTCATCAATACAATATCATAATATCTAGATACGCTTCTTTCGAACTTGAAGTCTTTTGACTGACTAACGGAACTAGTATTTTTTTCTGGAAGATCTCTCTCTACAGACTATTTAGACAAGGGACTTGTTTTTTATTATGTTGCAAGCTTCGCTGGCCCAGATACTTGGACTACATTTTCACTTTTTGGCACTCGGCCCAGCCAAAAGTGCAGGCTGTCGGGAACTCGTTTCGTTAAACTTGACTTGCTTATCTCGCGTATGTGCAGCGGAAGAGGAATGCTGAAACTTTGCAGTGGGTGAATCTATATGTGCCAGTGTGTCGAACTGTATGCGCGAGCAACATCCTCGTTTATACGGACACTGCACTAGAGTTACTGCTTACTACCGAATGTTATATTTTGGTACACATTTTTAATCAATACTCCTTGCACGGATTGAATACTATGTGTCTATTGTATTTTATGGTTTTTACGGCGATACTAAAAATCTAGCGGTTTTGTTTTCGAATCCAATTGACTCGATAAAATAAACCCACTCTTTTATTTATCTTATTCATGTAAAATACAAATGTCAAGCGCTATTGAACGAATATTTTCAACTGAATCAAATTCAAATTTTGTATTCTATATTTTTTTAATGATTTTATTTGAATTTTGAAATTGGATGTTCACTATACTTTTTTATTTTCATATTTCAATTATATATCAGGGCTAAAAATGCTATATCTTGCTTACAGCTAATTCTAAATGTTTTTTATCCAATTATGGGACCAATCCCTAGGATTAAAGGATAATCGTTATTCAGAGAGGAATCAGCAAAAAGTAATCGATGTTCGTTTAATGTATAGCAAGTTTAGCCCTACATTTCCCATTGCATAACATGCTTGATTATTTTAACAAATTACACCGAATGCTTTTGATGAGCCCATTTTTAATGTTGCTAATCTCAGTTAGCAGTAGTGCAGTTACATATACAAACCCCTAGAACAAAAATTTTGTACCCTCTACTGATTCTCGTTTTACTAAAATTGTGTACTCCCTTCCAAAAATTATGGATTATCGTTTTTTATATCTCTCACGCTACCTTAAAATTTTTACTTCGCACGAGAACTTGTTCCCCCCATGATTTGTGCGCCTGAAGCAGTTCACTCCAACTGCTCCTCAATAGCTACGCCACTGTCAGTTAGGTCTTTGAAAAATTTTAATACTTAACAAATATGATTTCAGTACAGTTTTCATGTACATATCCATACTTGCGTTTCTTTGGAGCATTACTTATCTATTATTCTAAGTGTATTTATTATATTAAGCACAATTGACTGTGAACCAAGATATGTAATTCTATTTTATTAAGAATTATTCATTTCAAAAAATATGCACACATACGTTGAATACAGTATTGTCAGTTCTACATGACACGATTTATCGTATTACATGTCACTGAAGCGCACGCCAGTTCATTCTCACGACGAATCTTCTTATTAAATAAAATGCATCGGGCCACGACGTTGTGCATCTAGCACAGTATCATATATATATAATATATATGCTCACACAAGTATCTCCAACGAAACCGTACGTCGATGATTACCGAACCATAAGTGAGCACATTGCTTTAAGTAATAAATACCCGTTTGAAATGCAAATTCTCAGTTAAAATATATATTTATTTTAGTTGTGTGCTAAATTCGCACACAAAACACAAAGGCCCCTGTAATTAGAAGCAAAAAACATCGACGCGTTTTATGTCTGACAAATTAGTCTTAATTACAGTTTTTTTCAATACAATATTATTATTTTTAGTATTTTGTAACTTCCGTTTTAGACAAGACGGGTTTGAGTGAGAGAATAAAATCAAATAACATACATTTTCAAAGTAGACGTTTATCATTTGAATCAGTTTGATTCTGTCCTATAATAGTATATATAATATCCACTTTCCACGACATAACTAAACATAATAGTAGACTTTTATTATCACTAGTTTTTAAGTGCACAATCCACGTCTATAAGCTCTAGAAAAGTAGTTTTAAGCTATACTTATAAACCGTAGCAGTTTTAAATTCACCACAATTTTCTAAATTTGTTACTACAATACCATGGGTTCAAATTGTACAGTTTAATTTGAATACTATTTTGAAAATCCTGTTATTCTAGCATACATAACCAGTCAATACCGTTAAAATAATCAGTATTATTTTTTGAAATGGTGCAATTACATTGGATTTGTACTTGTATTACATAGGTAGATAGCTTATAAAATGACGTGTGGTGAATTTATAATCTTGGTAAAAACCGAAAAGGCTGTCGATAAATATTTTTTGATTACATTATTGTTTGTATTAAATAATACGCTTCAAGCAGGTGCAATCTTTGAATATTAAAGTATTCATATGCCTTATTATAAAAAAACTTTGTTCTCAGTTTTTAGTGTTAAAAATCAGGCATTTAATTGATATTAAATTTAAGTTTATAAATCAAAACCAGTAGGTACTGTCAATTGTTACATTCACCTGGTTTTATTTTAGTATATGTGTATACAATTTCTTCCCCTTCAATTGTATGTGAAGATATCGTCGGCAATATTGCAGGAACACGTAACTTGATTTTTTGGCTTAACTCACTGTGTAAATTGCAAAGCATAGTTTTAGTTTTGGAAACTCTTGTCTAATAAACCAAACAATCTAGTTACGTGCTCCTGCAATATTGCCGACGATATTAATTTGAAAACACTGGATACGTTTTTATTAGTATATCTACTAGTTATTCAATCTTTGGTATTGTTGTTATGTATCATTTATTATTTACTGTAGTAGCGATTATGATTTTTTTTTTTATATAAAATACGCGATTATTAAACATTTTAGTATTTTAAGCTCATAGATGCATAGATGCCAATAAAGCGTATGATTGTAGAGAAAGCGTAAAATAGTGACAGTCATTTGAAATTTCATAAAAGCGAACCGCTATAAAATTATTCGAAATATCCCAAGTTTCCGCGGTCGATGGGCGGATTAATTGTATCGATTTACGTTTTGATTGTATCGAGGCATGCATTTGTTAAAAAGTCGCTCAGCTATGTCGACTGTAATTAAATTCTCATGCAAAATTTTGAACATCTCCCGTTCTTTATACATATGTAAATTTCACATATTAGTTAGAATCGAAATAACGGAAAGCAATTTCTATCCCCTATCACTCGAACTGACTTTCTATTTTATAACACAGCACGCAAAATTTATTACAAATCGACGGTGCATTACCGCTATGAATTAGAATAAAGTAACACATTTTTGTAGTTATCTATACACCTGTAGAACTTTGTCAAATCGATCGAAAATGTACAGACAGTTTGATAGCTTACGTGTATCAAACCCGGAAGTTTCAGATACAAAGCTGGTAATGATTTAAACATCCAAAGATGCAGGATTTGCTGTTCAATGCGTTGAGAAATTGGCTCACAATCAATTCTACTGTATAACGCTGTCAATATAAGTAATTACATTGCGGAGATTCATATATAATGTAACAATTCATTTCTTGATTGATCATTTTCACACTTAGAGATCTATATCTAAAGCGGATGTTGTAAAATAGTACAGTACTAAGTGTGTTTAGTCACATTTTGTTTATGTATTGGTTGAAATAGTTCTCAATATTGAATTTATTATTTGTACTGTTATCTAGAACTAATTTTAAGCCGAAAGAATAACCCATTGATCAAAATTTTTATCGACGTATTCGCCGAAATAAAATGATTTGACTTAAATGATCTGAGGAAGCAAAGTGATTGAAATGTGACTAAAAGTACTGAAATTATCATATTATTACTCATAGAAAGCGGATATGATAGAAACAAGAAAAATAAGTTTCAAAAAATACTTTATGAAAACGAGTTTTTATTTTTTCATTTAAAAAACAAGGTTAATTATAATTAGGTTGTTACATTAGGGAGTAACTTTTTTAATAACTTTATGGTCTATTAAACGTGTGCATGGACATGGCAATTTATAAGTTGAGTGCATTTTTTATCTATTATTTTTTTATCTGGCCATTAATGATGACAGTAAATGGTCACCTGGGTATATATATTTCAACCCGGAAATTATGCAAACATTCCTCTTAAGTATTTTTTTACAGCCTATTATGAATCTGATATCAAATCATTTAGCGAATATAATGCGAAAGAATATATTCAAAAAAATATTCTATTATGATTCTTACGACAATGGCAACATTAATTTTTTAATTAAATTGTATCATATTAATAATTTACAAGGTCTGCCAAAGAAACTTGTGATTTAATAATTAACTTACATCAAATAGAGCCAATTAGTAAACAATATCTTCCGTGTATATATTTGCTTGTTTTTTACTGTATTCGATCTTGAAAAATATTTATTTGAATAACTAGTTTACTCATACAACAATAAACAACATTTGTTGTATATTTCAGGGATACCGAAAAAATTCAGCGAATTCTTTTTAATTGAGTTTTTATTTACTAATTTTTACTCCGTTTCAATTATTGAATACTTGTAACTCTACGGAATAATTAGTGTTGTCGACAGCAATTTATTTTATCATCGTGATCGCCATTAATACTTAGTATATACCAATATAGCTATCGGAAAACGTAATTAATATATAGAATTATATCTTAATTTTATTTTATTTCCCGGTAGCGTAGAGGTTATTAGCGTTTTAATCTAGCATCTCAAAAATGCGGGCTCGATTCCTACATCTGAAAATGCAAGATTGGATGCCCATTGAGTTGAACAATTGCCTGACAAGCAATACTCGTGAAAATGATGTCTTTGCAGTGCGGAGATCCATATGCTCTACTTTAGGAGCGAACATGGTTAAAAGAACTATATTATTCGTATTTATAAATTAATGTAAATTTACATGTTTTTTAAAATATATTCCAACTTAAATAATCTCAGTTTTACAGTAATTTTATACTATTGATGTATGTTGCGATGTTACTCGATTAAAAATATCATAAAAAGTTAGAATTCGTGAGATCGAATCCCGCGGAAAATCCACGTGTGTGTGGCCATATTTTACTATCATTAGAACACATAACCGAAGTACGGAGGTAATGAAGTATGGCTGATTTTAAAACTCAACATCTTTATATGAGAGATTACATTGTTAAAAATATGTACTAATAACTTTTTTCTTTATTAAACTCAACCATGCGTATAGCTTTTCAATATTTTGTAATTTATTTTCCGTTATGTGATGAAGTATTTGAATTGTATTTTTTTCTTCAATTATTCTTCTGACCATTTATTGAAATGTTAATAGGAGGTATTTATTTGCATCTTAAAAATTATATAAGAATAAATTCAAATCGGAAGAGTGTCACAACTTTTCTTTTTTTTTAAATATTGTATTTAACAACAATTATTTCATAATTATTGACTGTTGCATCATCGAATTATTTAATTAGAAAAATCGTTTTATTGTTTAATCGAAGTGTTGATAAATTACCGAAAAAATGCACTTTAACTCGCAAAAGATTTGACACAGTAAGCACTGTAGTTAGATTAGGCAATACTAAATTATAGGTGTTTTATGATAGTTAGATAAGTAGACGAGGTTTTATTCTCATGCTTAGTTTTATACAATACTTTTAATCTCTTGTTGATCATCGATGATGATGTTAAATGGGAAAAGTAAAACAGTTGATCTAAAAATAACAGTTAAACTGACATGAAAATTTCATGTTGCTACTGTTCACCGCTCGAAATGAGTTCTTGTGACAGACAGACATACATGTGTATGTTGTGTTTTATAGTATATATTAATAATTAATACCGTCGTTTATGGATGCTTAGTGAGAGGTAATTTCAATCGTGTTTTTTTTAATTCTATAGGTGCGTATTTAAATCGTTATTCTGTAATATACTGTAATGTACATATTTATGAACTTGGAAATAGACATTTAATGGTACAACGCAGTAAAAATCATATTAAATCTAACGCATACAATCTAAAATTATCTCTTTTCCGTCATGTATAATAAGTAGGACAATTCTGCTTGGTGAGTCGTATTTTAAAGATGGAAGATATACTTTCCTCTTCAATAAACTAAAAGATTAAAAATGATCATGTGACCTAAACCTGTATTAAGGATGTGTAGTAGGAAGATATATTTATATTACATCCATGAGCCACGTAGAGAAGAGTGATGCCGTTCGATAGAGATCTACATTGGTATATTGCACCGTTAATTAGGATTTGTGACATTAGTACCATTATTATATTTTTTTTAATTTGGCTATGTAATCCCACAGAGATATTATCACTTAACCCAGTGGTCGGCAAACTTATAAGCCAAAGAGCCAAATATGTACATTACAATGATTAAAAAAAAATTGAGAGCCATTTAGTAAACCTTTATTATAATTTTAGCACTTCATTAAATTACGGATACAATGAATAAAACTTGATTTCGTACTTAATAAAAATTTTATCCTTTGATAAAAAATATTATGTAGTTAAGGAATCATTTAAATCATGACAATGACTGACAAACACTCAGTGCGAACAACGTTCGCGCATCTCCTTGGAAAGTTTAAGTAAGTCAAGTTTGTATGTTGTTATTCTTAATTTTAACCACGATTCCAGGTTTTCATCAAGAGCCGCACTTAAGGGGCCAAAGAGCCGCACTTTGCCGACCCCTGACCTAACCTAACCTAACTGCAAAAATCAATCAATGTAAGATTATTAAGCAATTGATTACGTTTTGTACAGTTACAGCTAGACTTACGTTGAGAGAATACGAACCACTCTGGGAGAAGTCTCATGCAAATGGGTTAAATTCATATGTTTTGTATTTAATATGTATTATAATTGGCAGAGCAGTACAACGTTCAGTTAATTTTTATTGCTATTGCATAATAATAGGCTATTTGTTAATCTCACGCCGCTGTATATAAGCAACATGAGAAAATTGTGAATTTTTCTTGGTTAATGATGTCATAGTTAATTAATACGTGTCGCTGTAATGCAAGGTTTTATTACTCGTTGTTTTTTTGTTTATATGAATAGTTTATTAATTCATATCTTGTGCAAATACGATAGATACTGCCAACACTGCGTAAATAATACAATTAGTGGTGTATATTATTTATATGAATAGACAAAACCATTTTATGCGAGTATTTTGACTATATAATAATTGATAGAACTGAAAGTCAAAGTGTATTAAAAATATACGGGTGCACATATGTTGTATTAATTATAAAAATCAGTTAAAAATAGTGATTTTTGATGCTCATTTCGTACCACTAAATTATCAAAATTAAATAATAATAAACTCTCAAAAACTATATTAACATTTGACAGATCGATGATCAGTCATGGTTATTATGGAAATATTGCCATCAAATGGATGTTGAAAATTTGAAGGTTTAAGACTTTTTTCCTTATAAAATGTCTAACCCAATGGGCGTCCGTGTCCCGCATCTAAACGTCCTTTAAGTTTTGGGCACCTAAAGAGCTTCAATTACGAAAGTGATATCTACATATAAGACAGATCCTAATTAAAAATAAAACGGTATCTGCTTAAACCCGTGCTCACTCAGATGGAAGATATCCATAATTGAGGTAATTTAGTCAAATATAACTATTGTCCTTCGTATTAGTATGACTACTGGGAAGTTAGTTCTGTACTTTGGAATACAAAACAGCTGATTTATCAGGTAGTTAACAGAGGCGCATATACCGATATTAGTCAGAATGACAGAATTCTAGTATAATATATTAGACCAGTGATTCTCAAAGTGGGGGTCGTAAATATATTTGAGGGTCACAGAAGTATTGATGACATACGTACCAAATATAAGTTATTCATTTTTATTGATTTTTTTCTGAATCCTCTTTATTATAAGATAATATTTTACCTGACGTATATGAATATGCATCAAATAATCTCTTTTTAGCAGCATACAATGTATTTTACTGAGTGATATTATGCGGGTGATGGAAAATAAAGCTTTCATTTCACTCAATTTCCTTTAAATGCGGTTTATTTAAATGTAAACATGGCGAAAACGTGGGAAATGGCTACAATGAAAACAATGACATCGTAGTACACTTACGAAATGCACCACTTGACGTGGAAAATAATATATGTCAACAAAAATACAAGCCTTCTCTATGCAGCTGTCACCACCGCAAGTGCACGTGATATTTGAAATGCATATATGAAATAATAAACGAATAAAATTTACAATGTAGATAGTAGTTATGGCAAAAAATAAAAGTAAGAACTTAATTATAGTGAGCGATGAAATTGAAATATATCACATTTTGAAGCCCACTGTATCTCTACGGAATTAAATAAAATAACCAAATTTGTCAATACTTTCATGCATATTATGAATGATAAAAATACCAACGTGTTTTTACGGAATTAAATATAAGAGATAACTTACTTTACTATTTCAGTCGCATAATAACACTTGCAATTACAGTCAAATTATTGGCTGTAGAAACAGTTAGACGGAAAGATATATAATTATAATGTATCTTCCAGTACTTTATTTTGATAGTTTAAAGAGCAAGTTAAATACATACTTTTGTTTCTAAACTTTAAATTGTGGATGTATAATCAATGATTATTTTATTTCCTGTGATTATAAATACCGTACATTTGCAGAATCCAGAGCAGCGGTTAATAACCTATTAATTTCGAGCACCAGTGACCCCAGGGAAATATTTTTAACAGAGTTAATTCGAGTTCTTTACATGAACGAAAAATGTTAGCTTGTCACACAAAAAGGTTGATATTTCTTACATATTAAATTGATTATCTTTAAAAAGGTTCAATTTTATGGAAGAGTTATTTAATGTAATAAATAATGGACAAATTTCAATAATAAAAAATATCACGAGACGTAAAAGTTTAAAAACCACAGCTTTGTGATGTAAAAAGCGTACATTTTTTCTTATTATACAAAAGGAAACATTAATATCAAAATAAATTCTGTGTCAAAAAAATACAAGTTAAGATTTTTTGTGGTGGGAACAGGTTTTTGAAAATAAATAAAAAACGTGGTAACCATGGGAAAACACATTTATTGACGTTATATCATTGAATAGACCGGGTTTTCCTTTTTTGTTATTGTCATGTATATTATGAAATAGACAAAAAAAAATGTTATTTTTAGTCCCTGTGATAATGGACAAAGCTTTGTGTGTGCAACACGTTCTTGCTAGCAATGATAATCTGTCGGAAACAGACGGAAAAAAACAAGTTCTGTACCAATCGTATACATAAATATATAGTGCTATAGAGATAACATTATATTAGGATAGATCGAATTATTTTTACCAGTTGATTATAATTATAGTGTAAGTACATAATATACATATCAATAGCTTAAAGTGTAAAGTTGCTAACACCACTTTTAGCCGAAAATGAAGAAACTCACAGCCATTTGAAGATTTTAATATATATATTATATCGATAGAACGTCACAAGAATATTTGACAGCTCCATTGGTCTCTGAGACATACACTGCAAAATATATAACTCGGTTATTTTGTTTTAAAATCTACCAAAGGATCTATCAAAAGCAGTATTACAAATTAGTCGTTTGAAAGGTGTTTTTTATATGAAAATAGTCGCAAAATTAATAGAAAATTAATCAGTTTTTACACTATCCTTAATTTTTTTCAAAAATGCAGAGTTAGCAAATTTGCATTTAAAGGCTTTAAGCTATCGACAAATAACATAAACTTAAAGCCATCATTATCCGAATTCATATTTCATCACCTTAAAAAAAATACTGCTTAAAAACAAAACAACTATAATTAAACAATTATTAATTTCTTAATATTATATTATTATTATACCACGAATACTTGTAACGGATATAATGAAAAACAAGATCAAAATAATTCTGACATTTAGAGACTGTCCAAACAAACTAACCGGTTATCCAATGACTAATATATAATATTTATATTAAATTAAATGCAATCGTGTATTATTGGCATTTATGATTTTTTTGTCGCATCTTATTGTTTTTTTATAAAAATAATAACTTGTATATTTTATGATAAAATCACGATAAATAAATACAATAGCCAGGAAATTGACACAGCATAATATTTAAATTTCAATAAATGTTATTTTATCGATGATTAAATTTTTTAATTACTCAAATGTAAGGTTGGTTCGAAAAATATTTTGACATGCTTAACGCGTCGTGTTACAATACGCAAATGAAACACTTTGCATTCTATTACTTACTCCTAAATATTCATACTAAAAACTGAACAGAATATTCTTGTTATATTGCCTATTGATCTTTCACGTTATAATATATTTAAATACTAAAGAAGTTTAAAATGTTTTTACGTTTGTGTTTTGAATTTTAATTATGAATAGATGAAAACAAATTCAAATTTTAGATGCTGTAATCGGGTTATTATTTAATTTCAATAAATTCAATGACTTTGCTCTTCTGAATGTCTTCTAGATGAAGCACGTGGCGTATTATGTTGAACGAAGTATCTGCATAAGCACAGAAGCAAAAATACCTCGAAAATTATTTTGAGTATGTTCATAAAGTTGGAAAGCTCTTGTCAAAATATTTTTGAATTCCGAAAATTTATTGGCAATAAAACCTCACTCCGCAGAAATATATTTATAAATATTCGAATAAATCTCAATTTACTATACGATATGGGATAATTAAATTAACAGCTCCACGGTTTGAAATGAGAAATTGTATCTGTTAAGTCGTCATCGATCGTTTATTCGAAATGCTCTGATTGCCGCAACAAATGTGAGCTTAGAAAATAATTCTTCACCAAGAAAAAAAGATGCACGAATGCTTTGTTATCTGCGGGCTGCTTCGAATTTCAGCGTATGAACGCCAATCACGAAAGTTGGCGACGGATCATGATCGAATCCAATTCGGAAAGCTTTCGATGAAGTTTTTTAATTGTTCAATTGAGTTATTTTCACTGTAGCAATGTAAATATTTGTGTAGGCACACCTATAATCTAATTAAAACCGCTTAATTCGTGACTTGTAACGGCGAAAATCAGATGAATAGTTTGTTTACAGTAAATCTTCGAGGGAAAGTCGTTAATTTGAAATTTATACTGGTTTAAAAATTGCGATTTTAACAAAATATAAGTATTTTATACCATGACAGGTTTCGTCTGTTCAGATAGTGTTTATAATTTTTAATTAGAAAACATCATCAATGACATAAGCGCACAATATACTTTTATAAGATTTATCGTCATGGTGCTGGATTTTTAAAAACCATTGTCGACAATTCTCTTGCCATATTCTTAGATTTTACTGTCTGAAAGTTTTTTTTTCTAAATTTCAGTTAAATTTTAAATAGTAAATTGAATGTTCGATGGTATTTAGTTATAATAAATTTAAATTGTTTTTTCCAGGTTTTAATTTTAAATAGTGACACAAAATTAATTTAAAACTAATATAAATGGGATTTTGATAAAGTATGTAAATTGTTCAATGCGATATGTCAATGTTTATAATAAACGATGTGCTATGTTTCTGATCCGTTCATTTTGGGCTCGGATTGTGTAGCTAGATTAAAATCTACATGATTTATTTTATCTATAAAATATTCATTATATGAGTATTTCGGCATATTTATTATTAATAGTCAAATCTCATTAAAATATTTAAAACATTCCAATGATTTGGATGGCTATGTGTCATTCTTTGTAGTTGAAACGTTGAAGTGAACTTGTTTTATGTTTTTTTTCTGAGAATTTCGATTTCCATCCTAAGTAATATAATCGAAATGAGTGTCATCTACGAATGCGGATGCTTCGCATAAATGTTATCCAACTAGGTACTAAACGATCAACAAAATGTTCGATGATTTTCTTCGGGACGGTTGAATCATGTTTGTGGTCAGGTGTAATGATCCCAACTTTCTCCGTTGTCATTTTGTAGTTGAGCTATTAGACTAACCAATCAGTTCCGTCAACCTTAATCATGTTTGGTCAGTGTTATTCACCGCCAAGGGAGAGTTCGGGTCATTTTGCATGAAGATTCGGCTGCGACGTGATGGAATTGGGGTCACTCTGCATTTGCGTGCCTTCAATCGGAGTCTTTTGTGGACCCAACTTAGTCACAGCTGGTTTGCTTTCAACGAGCTTGACAAGTTTGTGTGTCGTACTTTCACGGCAGACAATTTTTATATTAATATTAGACAATTTTGATCTTAGCCGCATGTTTACATTCCGAGTAACACTTATATTTAATTATACCGAATTCAATCACCTACATTTTTTTTTACTAAATGAGTTAGTATTTAAGCAAATAATAGATTTCTACTTACATACATTATATTATAACCATGCGTGCTCCAAATTTTGAGTATATAAGGTCACCACAGTGTATCGGTTATTTTTCATGATTGACTGTCTATCTATCTTTCAATTCTTTGGTCATCGATGTGTGACATTTTAAGTTCTTAATGTTTTACGCAATTATTCGATTTTTATCTAAAACTTCCAATAGTGATTCCTAATCAAGCCACCTAGAAAAAAATAATACAGTGGGCGATTTATAACAGTTGAATAATTTGAATACTTTAAACAATTTGTAGGTATCGCAGACTTAGATTTTACATCTAAGTTATGTTTATTATATTATATGAATGCACTTTTCAGAGTGCATACTTCTTATGATTAAATTAGACGCATATGGTAAAAAAGTTATCGGATTTTCCGCAGGAATTTCATTCTTGAGTATTTATTTGTCTCATAAAAAACGTACTCGATAATATTCAGTTCTTATATTATTGCGTTTCGATTTCATAAACATTTTGAACTATTTATATACTTGTAGTATTACTTTTTCATTTTATTTTTACAATAGTCGAATAGCTATATTGAATTATAATTTTACGGGTGGATTTTTTATATCGATATTCATTTCGGTTGCAATATAAAACTGGATTAACTAAATTATAAAAACTGTGTTAATTAGTTTTGTCGATAACTTTTTTTGCTTATCATTCCAATATCAAGACAAGTGTGTTAAAAGGCTCTACTATTTTTATTTATTATTAAAAATAAATTTATACTTTCTATTCAACAGTGAATAAATTTGAACAATTTTGATATATGTATCATAATAAATTTATAAATTTTGTTTAATTTTGTATGTTATTCTACCTAAATAGATTCCATTGAAGTATGTATATATTATTTAACACATTAATTATACTTAGTATTTTATACGTGTATATATTTTGTATAAAAGAGATTAGTCCATTATTAAAATTATCAACCGGGCTACTGTTTATGTCGGTACTAAGGATTCTCTGTTAAGGCTATAAATCCGAACGAAAATGAAATCCACAGGTGGTGGATTTTCCCGAGAGTCTTTTTAATCTATATATAATTAATTCTCGCTCGAGATTTAAGAAGGGTGTGAAAATGTATCTGACCTATTTACGCAGAAAACAACCAACCCACACTTTTGAGCGAAATAAATTAACAACAGATTACGGTTTCCAAACTGTGATTTAAAATACACCTGTATATACTGTGCTAGATAAAAACAAAACATTGAATACAATACGTTTTAACATTTTAATTGGAGTATGTAATTCGATGTATTTATCGTGTTGGCAAAAATTGCGAATACGAAAGATCTAACGTAATTAATAAAGAAAGTATCGGATAGGTTTTTGATGAGGCAGTAGGGTATTACATTTGTCGTCTAGACTCTAAACTTCTCTTGCACATGTTTCTCTTTTGTTATTGTCAAACGTGTAGCATTATTTCTTTATATGAATCAAAAAAGGTTCACAAATTAATACTTAATAAATTTGGTCTCACACATAGTTCGGTTTAGCCAGTATTGGTAGAGAATTATTTTCTCTCTAGAAACAGTGACTTCCGGAATCATTTCAGCGGCCACCAATCCAAGTAATTTCCGAACGCATTGCTGTTTTCATTCAATAATTGAAGCATTGATATTAAATTATATTACTTCAACAACCCCAATTTTGTATTTATATTATATTTAACTTCAGTAGAATTATCTCACATTTGGTCCACCTTATTGTATTTTATAATATTCTATCCAAATAAAAATAAACCAAGCAATTGCGTTATTACAACAGAAATTCACTTATCGTCTTTTTAAAATTAAATTTTGGTCCTTTGGATGTTTTCTGTGAAAAATGTTCTATTTTTAGCCAAATCGTATTGGTAGACTTCGAATCAATTTTTGAGAAAATTTAAAAGAAAATTCGACCCTCTCTGCTTCAAAATGAAATAAAACTTTTAATTTAAGCACTATTCGATTTAAACTTAGAAAATCATATATATATTATGTATGTATCGAACATATTTATATTATATAATATTATAATTTACAACATGCCTATGTACTTGTTTGTCTGTAAATAAATGTGAATGCTTCATGTGTATAAAACGTGTATTGCTACTTTTAAAAATTGATTTGGAGATTGGATTTTTTTTTTGATATCGTAATTTGACTGTATCTGACCTTTTGAAATTATCTTCGCGCATCTGTACGATTTATTTTAATTCACTTATATAATAATTTTTAATCAATATGTTTATATTATACAAGAGTCCTATTAATGTTATATAAAAAAACTACTCACGATTTTTCTAAAAGCTAAGTTTGCTTAAAATGTTTTAGATTTTGGATTAATTATATTAATACCTAAGATTGTAGTATTTTTCTGGTGCTTATCACTAAATATTTTTTTTTACCATTTGAAAAGTAATTGGCTTATATTCAACGTTATCAATGAATTTTAGCGTTTATTCGTTGCTAGAAATGACACGTGTTTCATCTTTGTTTTAGCTTCATCACGTTCATTTGGGCTTTATCAAATATTTATTTAATAAAAAATATGATTATTACAGAGTTATCGAAGAAAATTTTGGAAATAACCTTGTTTTTGTTCAACTTGATATCTTTGAATTTTTGACCTCTGCAATAGTGAGTGTCCTGTGGGTATTGTCATTTGCTGTATTTAAGCATGCATTTTGATGTGCCTGTCTTCGAAATAATTGTACACTAATTGACAATTTATATCATACCATATGTTAAATTGGCGGTCGTGAACGACGTTCGAAATTTAAATTATTGCCAAGCTAAATTCAAATCGTTTGAATTAGACCGGCATCAAAAGCTCTAAAATTAAGCTCGAACGAGTTATTTCAAATTTTTATTAAGAATTTTGTATTTCTATTAAAGTTGTTATGCCGAGTGTCACCGCTGATTTTATATAGAACGTCCAGTTTTTTGTATAGAATCTTCCGTTGATAGAAGAGGCGGCATTTTATTATGCCGAGGAATTCAACTGTCTGTCGGCTACGGTACTCGCTTGAATGGAGCAAGCCGTTGGTGTAATAATTCCCGTTAAGTACGTAGTGTAACTTCTGGCCCGAACTGTTGTTGGTTTTGTACCGTCCGCATTGAGACAGCACGCCTTCTTTCTGGTACAAACATGAGAAAAGTCTCGACGGGTATAACGTCTTATAAGAATACAGTTATACACACATGCACAACGTGAACAATGTGTTCGTATCAATTTTAATCTTTGCGCCTCGTTATTATGATTTACGTATTTATGACGCGTGTGTAATGTATGTTAAGAAAAGAGAATATATAAATCTATTAATATTAAACGAAATGTCAGGCACACCTTTGTAAAATACGAAAA
The DNA here is from genome assembly GCA_022683975.1 of Rhyacophila evoluta. NCBI lineage: Eukaryota > Metazoa > Arthropoda > Insecta > Trichoptera > Rhyacophilidae > Rhyacophila > Rhyacophila evoluta. The sequence continues at coordinate 16,360 of JAGVSQ010004229.1, forward strand.
CAAGCATTCTTTTTCATCCCATGGCTTTCGTTATACTTATTATTTTCAAAATAATTATAAAAAATAGCATTAGCATTGAATGATGGACTATTTTAAAAACTGGCAATACATGATTTTGGAATTTAAAGTCGATAGAATAATAATAATATAATTTAAAATTTCTGACAGTAGAATTTATATTTGTTTTTTTCCTATTTTAAAAATATATCTTCAAAACAAAATAATGATATCATAATATACGAATTATTCGTATTTCGAAGGAAGTTAGCGGTGTGATGTATGTATTATGTATGATTCCATTAGCATTTGCTTACGACAAATGCGTTAGTTCATGATGACAATACGAAATATGTGCAAATATACGTATATAAAATTGATACCTTCTCCGCTATAAATATCAACAAGTCAGGTTTATATTTAAATTTAAATTATTAAGTAATCCACTATTAATGAGTGTACTATATGGCTTGTTAACGTTGGGGAAAATATTAACCGACGTTTATATAATTGACTATTAATGCTACCCAATCTTAAAAATAAACCCATTTAAATCTTTTACAATTATCCAATTTTGACTGACAAAGATGTTATAAATAAATAGTTCATATTTACCACCAAGATATTCTATCAAATTTAATAATATATCATTAACAGGACCATAAGTGAACCATATAAACTTGTTAAATATACGCAGTATACATATTATCTGTAAATACTGAAGGATAAAATCCTGGTCGTAAATAAATAACTATGATTCACGTGGATGAGTATATATGTATATAGTTTTTAATTTAATGATGAAATTGGATGCTTTTTTTTCAAATTAACCAACATCGAATTGCATTTTATAAGATCCGTGTATATTTAAAAACTGGTTACAAAACGCTCACCGGTTTATAATTTACAACTTTATTTGTTTGTAATGCGATGTACATTTTGTTTTATTCACCTTTTTTGAATTATACAGGTTTAAAATATTATATTTTTATAAAAGAACAATACGAAATAATAAAAAGATTCCTCGCTTGTAGAACGAATGGTATGCAAGTCGGTACAAAAAATGAATAAAATAATAATACATTAAAGCATCCTTTTCCTTATAAAATATTTTTAGGCGATGACTTCATGACTTCATGTCTTCATGTCACGAATTATGTTTTTTTATTATTCATATAATATTGGCATGTTAATAATATAATGAGTAGTAATTTATTACAAATTTTATGTTCATTAAATATTATTTTATTGACAATAATTAATAAATTACCTAAAACTGGGAGTATTAATAAAATATCAAATTTAACATTTCGATTGTTGTCCACGGAATTTATAAAATTCAGTATATTTAAAAAAAATTGTATTATATTGCAATCAATTAAAACTAAAATATTTTATAATGAATTATTCTCTAATTAATTACTCGTCTGCTTTTTATCTTGAAAAGGATTATTTTTTAAGCACCATATACTAAGATTTTTTTATTATACTTGCAACGTTTTAGAATTAGTTAATTATAATTTATGAAATAATTGTTGAGTTAATTTTTTTTGTGTTTGAGTTGTCTTACCATTAATCCTATAGACGCTTGTTTTCCATTTATATAGTTCTCCTTCAGTATTGGCATTTTTGAAGTTTTCCGATCCAGGGACAAGTAGCACATTAATCCATAAAAATCACCTTGTACATTAATTAACCCATATCATTGTCACTTTGTGTACACATTGTTAATATGCAAGTGCTTTACTATTTTCACTGCAAAACTTTGTTCACAAATAAAGCGCCGGAAAATTAATAAGGAAACACTAAAGTTATGAGTCGAGTTAAAATATGGAAGTTCGCATTCGTTTTTGATTTCTTCTGTTGTGTTTTTTTTTTGTGTTCGATAGCATTTGGAGTAAATATTTCTGGTACGGCCGGTGTTAGGTGTTAAGGCTTGTTGGTTGAAGACGCGCGACCGCCGCAGCGACTAAACTACAACTGAGTGCGGGTCATTGCTCGCGGCGAGGAGGCTCCCACGTGGACCGCAACACCTGTGCTCCCTCCTCTTCACCCTCGCGGATAATTCACCACGGTCGTCTTCGGTGATTTGCGACGAGCTCTTAATATCGCTGCATATTTTTATTTCGCGTTGCATGCCATCGGTTTGCTAGATGCCACCTTTCCGAGGCATATGGACATCGTTTGCAATGTCGGTAAATTATGATAAAAATTCCAAGTAAAGTAATTTAATCTAATATTATTATAACTAGCATATCTAATAAAACATGAACTAATAATGCAACAATCCATGGTACAAAAATAGTAAACAATAAATGCGCTATAAACTGGAACCCTAAAAGTTTTTTTATATGCTTTAAATATAGTTTATTCGTGTGTTAATAATATTTCTCATCATGAGCCTTTTTAAGAACTTTTTATTAGTATTCTAATATATATACACTCAAAATAGTAAATAAAAAAAAAAATTACGACCAAATATGGACACATCATGTCGTTAAATAGCTTTACCTTATGTTTATGATCGAGCTCCAACCAACGCTTAACACCTGTGATTCGCTTGGAGCGGATGGGCAGAGAAAATTAAGAAGTATAATACGTTGAAAGTTGAAGAGGATACAGACCATGTTCTGGAATGGTCCGCCATGTTTTCGGGGTGTATGTATTATATCGTCGTATCACTGGCAAAAGACGTTAAAGTAAAAAAGTGAGTTTTGAAATAGTTGAGTTTTAATGTTTAAGTCTCCCTGTTCAATACCTTTTACGACAAATTCTTAAGGTATAATATATTATTTGATAGAGATTGTCGTAAAATGTATTCAACAAAAAGACTAAAACTCGACATTTTCAAAACTCACGTTTTTATTTTAACGTCTTTTGACAGTGATACGACGATATATGAACGATATGTTTGTATGTAGCTTCATCTTTTGTTATCTACAGACTGCGTCTAACTACAGTGTATATCTACGCATCTTTCGTGTACAGAATAGACATTGAAAAGTAAAACATGGAAAAATATAATGATCCATATAAAGATTAAAAATTACAATTGTTTCAAATTTGCAGTGGTAGTACAAATAAAAAGCCCCACTTAAATTTAAAGCGATTTGGCATTTGATAGTCAATATTAAAAAATCAAAATTATAAAAAAAAGTTTGGCATTTGGCATTCTCTTGACGTATAAGTAGTATTTAAATTTGAAAATCGTCTTTGTTTCTATGTACATATTGTATTTTATTATTTTCAATATTAAATGTAATATTTTATGACATAGTTATTTCTACGTTAAATTATTTAACAATAGTCAACTGTGAGTAACTAATGACGTTTCGTATAATCCTTTCTCCATCAGCTAGTAATATCATTTTGGGCATGCGGAGATATATGTATTTGGCGACGCATTTTTTTCGACTTATGCGTGGTCTTAATTATAACTCTGCCGCTCTGGCTAATATTGGTCTGTATGCCCCTGATGACTACCTAAG
>JAGVSQ010004230.1:0-19838 GCA_022683975.1 Rhyacophila evoluta
AAATGACTATGGAGGAATTTTGGATTTCTGTCCAAGGGGAATATCCACTTCTCTAAATGAGGGCACTAAACATTTTGTTGCAGTTTTCAACATCATATTGTGTGAGCTCGGTTTCTCGACAATAACTAATATAAAAACGAGAAAAACTTACGAATTTAGACGAAGAATTGAGGGTAGCTATATAAAATATTCGACCTAATATTTCTGAAATCTGCAAGGTTCAAAAATCAGGTATCACATTAATTGATTTTTACATCGAATAAATTCCATTTTGTGTAATTTTATTTAAAGTCTTTCCGTATGTGTATATATCTTTTGTTTGATTATTTTGTCGTTAATTGTTATTTTTTTTTAATTTGTAATACAAATTATGTCCACATATTCTTTTGACCGCTTAATCTGGTGCACCGCCAATTTTTCTCATGATCAAAAGTGCACCGTGACTTTGAAAAGGTTAAGAGCCACTGCGTTAGATGTTAATTTGATTCTGATAGTTAACATTTACAGATTTCGATAAAAGGCTGGTTCAGTTAAATTACTTTAAAAGTGTTTTATTGAACGTGAAAATAGATATGCTAATAATTAATAGTAAATTTCAAGTTAAACGATGTGTTTACGAAATACCTAGCAATTTTATGATTAATTATGGCTAACCTAATTATCAATTCTATGGCCCTTGAAAGCTGGCTTCGATCTTTTGAAATTATTAAAAGCGTCTATGTAACTGTAAGTTAATTTGTAAGTATTTTACATTGGTTTTGAGTGTGTATATGGGGGAATAAAATTTTATCTTTCCAATTAACGTGTTTCGGATGTTTTATACACCAGGAAGCTGTGTAGTTTGTTTTGGATTTATATATAATATGATAACAGTCAAATCAGTTTTGTTTCCTTATAAAGGACTGTGAAATATGTATATCCTTTTTTCGGTCCTCCATGATATGTTCGTTATACTAGACGTTTCGTTATTTCGGTATTTGCTGTAGCGAATTTTGACCGTGAAGTTGTTAATTCATTTTGAACTTTGCCTTACCTGTGGCATAATTAACTATGAATACTGAGAAGTGGCTTCACTTATTAAATTAATTGTTACTACGTTCACAGTAAAAATATACATATATTAATTGGTGTCTAAAAGATTTCTACTCGGAGTATAATTGTATAATATGTCCTCTCCGTAAAGCAAACAGTATATTTCTTGGAAAAATGAGTTATTTACTGCAGTTTATCTATAGTTGCAAAAATTGCTCGATCAAAAAAAAGATCAATCTATCCTTTCACAGATAAAAAAATCATGTAATGTTCTGGAGATGTAAAAATATACAAAGAAAATCATAATTTCGTTCATTGTAATTAGGTAGGTACATTTACATATTATACTGGATAACTCTAACTTTCTCATTTTTTATCATACTGTCACTACTGCATTTTAGAATATAACAGATTATTCTTGGAATATTTGTGTTTTTTTCAATTATCGTCATTCGCTGATTTTCTATTTATTTTTCTGATTTTTGGTAGTTCATTTCTCTGTAATGATAATTCCAGGAATATGATTTTAAATTTCTCGTTACCAAAGGACAAAAAATATCCGGGAATCGTTACTCCATGATCATGTCCTTTGTACACGGCAGTAATGTGTCCACAATTGATTAATCACCAATGCAGATTTTCCCATGTTTTTAATTGTATCTCAGTACACTGGTGATATGTCCAGATGATACTATGTTTCAACAATTTAAGTCAGTCTTCGGAGTCGTACAAATGCTATCCTACTTCACTAACTTTTCTGGACACTTCACCGCTGTGTTCTTAGAGAGTACTGCACAGCCACGTCTTTAAAATAATATATCGAAAGTTGGTGCCATTAAAGAAATTATCAACGCTTTAATGGCACATAGCACTGTTCACTATAAATTGTTTTATTGATGATGCAAAACGGCGTAAGTCATAACTTTTTGGCCCACATTAAGTTTATGAGAGAATAAAGCATTCGTGAGTGACTAGACATTCTTAGAGAGATGGTGCATACGAATGTCGTAAATTTCAGATAGCCTCTTTCATAGATACGTATACAACTATATTATTATTGGGGGGTTCAAAATATTAATTCCTATTACTAAAATAAAATTATTAAATGTTGATACTTTCTTATATTAAAATCATTAAATCTTCTCACCTTGTAAGATACGTATATGTACAATGGAACCTCCGTGTACGACCATGATCTGTTAAAGATACTTGGACTTTTACCAAACAGAACGTCTACGAAACGATTTTTTTCCATAATGAATAAAGGGAAAATGTTTTATCTGTTCGCATGCTATCAATCCTAATTTTATTGGCGTATTATACATTGATAACGTTGTATTAAATAATTTAAACAGTGTTCAATACTATGAAAGCTTAATTCTATGACTAGACAATGTCATATTTCCGACGAGAACATCTTGAGGAGAAGGTTAAAACAAATTTCTTTGGACCGATTTTTAGTAAACGTCAAACCTGATAATCTTCAACCAGACCCAAGTAAAGAAAAGAAACAGGAATTAAAAATAACAATTTGTGAAGTATTCATTAATTTCTTCTATCCGCTTATATATGTGTATTTATTTAAGTCTTAAGTAGTGTTTAAATTATTTTACACAAAATGTACGTTGTAAAAATGGAGAATGCGGGTCTATAAAATTGCTCATTTATGTGTTTCATATTTTGCCATATTACTTATTGTGTTTCTGAAAGTGAAAATATTGGTGAAGTTAACGAATGATGCGTTATTATAATTTATTAGTTCGATTAAAATATTAGTAGGACGTATTACCAAAAAAGCTTACTGTATTACAATATGTATAGAATATAGATAATTTTAAAATATTCTAAAAATAATTCAATATGTTTTAATTAAACACTCAAAAGAAATTCGGGTTGCATTTGAGATGTACGAGTATTAATTACAGAGCGTAATAATGGAGGAGAGGCGGATCGAAAATGAAACAAAATGGCGATTCGATTTGTTGTCGATTCAAGCTTTTCCATTTCTATTTCTGGCCGAGTCCTGCGCGGTTTGATGGCCAGCCCCACAGGGGTGGAGCGTACTGTGTCAACACAAAATAACTACTATTTACTTACGGTCACAATAGTTATAAATATTCAATAGTGTTAGTATCTTTCTAATACATTATGTATTTTTTGTATTATTCGATAATCCGCTACAGTCAATTTAGAAAGAAACAATATTAATTATTTTTTTAACAAAAGCTCAATAAACTTAAATAGAGCTTTAAAGAACTTTAAAGAGAAAAAAAATACTTTAACATATATATGAATACATTTAAGATTCAGTAGAGAATATATTAAAAATAAAACGGTAGAATAGACACTATATTCTACGTTGGCACTAACATAATACAACACAAGCTGGTAACGAAGAAATATCATAGAAGTCTCCGGCTTGGGAACAGAGAGAGACTTTATAATCCAAAGATGCAGGATTAGATGCTCAATATGTTGAGAAACTGGATTAAAACCAATTCTCATGATAAAATCTACCAAGATAAATCTTTATGTGGTCTACATTCATATGCTACACTGTTGGAGATCGGAAAGGGCACGGTAAAAAATAATAGTCCTGGCCTTTCGAAAAAAAAAAAGATTTGTCGAAGATGAAATGTTTGCATAACTAAATATAGATAGGTTTTAATAGCTTTATCGTATATTAGTTAGGCAAAGGCTTAGATATCCTCGGACTAGAAATTAGGCTAAATAGACATCAAAAAACCTACAAATAGCTGTAAAATAGTGGCTTTTAATAAACAGTGAGTTTTACGGATTTTAATTCTACTGATAAAAGAGCAACCGTATTAGTCACATTTATATAATAGAAATCATATAATATCCTTACATAAAATGGTTCTATTTTATTATTTAATATCTAAATAGTAAATTAATATTGTAAGAGTGTATGGCTCCGCCCCTGCTGCCCATCCGTCAATTGATTCGGAGTAATGGCGGTTTTGGTCAATTAATTTTATGTGACGAACTATTTTCCCGGCTCATTTGCACTTCTGCGGGTCGAACACTGTCGGAATTGTTTTTTTTGCATTCATTCTGACCGTATCTATTATTGCCCTCTAAGCCACGACCAGAATAAAATTCATTTTTGTCACTATCTTCTCATTCATCGTGACCTAAGATTTAAATGTATCCTCTGCTAGATGGTGACTAATCAGAACTAAAAAGGCGATGGGAAGAGAGATAAGGGAAGGAACTAACGAGAAAAGATTGGTGAGAGAATATTTTACGTACTAATTTAAATCGACTACTAACGAATACTCATACATAACTAATAACGACAATACCAAGCGAATGTGTGTACACAATGATATATTCTATGTGCTATCTATCATAGGGCACCTGTTTCTTCGTGTAGAATTGACACAATTTAACCCATCAACTGCTAAACAACGATATATTGTCGATAGTGATATCAGCAAAAAATGCTAACAACGACGTTTGGCGTCTTTGTTCTAGCATTTTTTTTTGAATAGTTCGCGCAGTGAATATGCAAGGTTTTATGTTCGATAATAATACATATTGTGTTGTTTTTCACACATAATTATAAACTGTTATGGTTAATTTTTCGTTATGATTCTGAGGTTATCAAAAACATCGTAGCAGCCAGAGGACTCAAACTCAGCGATGCCCATTCCAATCAATTAATATCAAATAACGAAATACGTAAATCATTTCTACTGTCCAAATTGGATTACAAGCTTGTACTTGTACATTTACTTATGCATGTAATAGTTGTTAAAGTAAATACTATAATTATTATAATAATATAACTCGAATAACACGTTTGTTTTATTATTTACGAACATAGGCGATTTAAAAATATTTTACCAAGAAAATATATCGCCCGATCTGTCACTTCTTTCACAAAATTGTAATTTCTCGTTTTTTTTAAATCGCGTAACTAGGAGCTAGTGTAAGTCGATAACTCAAAGATTTATTTGCCTGACATGATAAAATACAGCTAGAATACATTGAATCAAATAACAATTATGTTACATGTATATGATTTAAGATCATGTCCATGTAATAAAATAATTTATGGGACTGAATAACTGATAAATTAATCGATACACGCCCTAAGAATTTTTGACTTTGCTCATTTTTGCTGAGGCACGTACGTGTACATGACCGTGACCGAGATTATAAGACCTATGTACTCGCGATATTGAAACAAATTTCATCCAATTACGTAATTTCTAAGAAGTGATTATGATTTGAATTATTTGTTTGCGATTATCGAAATGCATTTATTTAGGCTCTCATCATATGTATGTCGTTATGTGAAACCTGATCAATTCTGGTTTTGTAATGTATAATTATAGCACTGCAGCTTAAAGAGTTTTCTTTGCACCAAGTTTCTTGTTAAATTGAGAGTTTGTGTCGTGTTAATGTCCTCAGAAAGGCGGTTTTATATAATGGACGCATTTATATAAAAAAGCCAGTATATTAGGTGAAATGATATTTGCATAATGAAAACAATTATAAGATACTTATGTAAAATAGTTAGAAAAGGGCAAGAAGGTTAAAAATATGCAAATTATTAATCAGTAAAAATATTTAAATATACATGGTTCAACTTTTTACACAATGGTGCATCCTGCCCACGACGCGGCACTGTTGAGAGGTTGCCCATCCTTTTCCAATACATTGAAAAAGGAGACTCACCTCAAACCACAATGTACCACTCACACTGATGACATATCCATGCCATTAAAGAAGCCGAGTTCTAGCACACAATATTTCGTATATTGGGTTAGATTTTTTAATATCTGGATAACAATTTATTATAGTGTATGATATGTAGCTCATGATAATTTATGGCTATAGTTAGCGATGCTGCCACATCTAATATCGTATGAATTGAACTAAGTAAGAAAATTGTTGATTTGTAGAAAAATCCCTAGAATTTTTATTCAGGTTTATCTGCTTGATTGAAAGGGGTAGATAAATTAACACCAGTTTTATCATTATTTGAAAGATTGTAGGTGCTACTGATTTCAACTGATAGGCTGAAATAGTCGACAGAACGAGAAAATTTGATAACATAATATCAAACAAGATAAAAATCTTTTAGAGAGGCGTCGTTTACTAGTACATACATCTATGATATTTGAGAATATATATTTTCCAAGTTAGAGATGATCCTTCTCAGTAAAAGCTCGAATAAAAGTTTAGACGGCTTGTTGTTGTGTTGCCTTTCCGTCTAAAAAGAAATCTGACTTTAAATTGGTGGGTATCTTCCGAAACCATCCCACCAACATTCACCGCCGACCAGCAAAGTTTCGCTCGGTTAAATTCTCACGGATGGGAATTGCATTGTTTACAGTCGACGCATCTCACATAGAAAATTATTGCCCTGCTTGCGAACAGCGAGTGACATTTCATATATCATAAAAAGCATATTAAAAAATCAATTTAAATGCGGACGTATCTATATCATAACACAAAGATATTGAATCTCCAGTGGTTGTTTTAGGGAAAATTTATGGATTTAAGGTTATGAAATTATCAGCTAATTCAAGTTTTTCGTTCAAGACGAGACGTCATCTTCTCAAATAACCCAACTTGGACATACAATATTTTTCGAGTACAAAGATAATAATGATAAAACTGACGAACGTCTTGTGTGTGGCTCGATTTTGATAAAAACTCGACATGCACCATCTCTGCACTAAGGACTAAGCCATCGATATATTTTTACTTACAAAAACACAAAAAAGAGTTTTTTGCGGTAGTGAATTACGTTCATTCAAATAATGTCCGTATTATATTATGTCTACATCAGCGCACAACCCCATAAATATTAAAAGCCATGAAGTGATGCTGTTACTGGGTGAGACACGCGCTGCGAATGCCTACGGAAAGCCTGAATATTGATTTGATTTTCGGATCGTCTGGTATTCAACGGAATTAACGGACTGCTGTGCTCCAAGGGAATGGATGCAAAGCGACCAGCAGATAATAGAGAATTCTATCTAGAGAGACATATAATATAAATTCTACATTTTATGAGGTCCAAATGGAGAAGGATGAAGAAGTCTATAATGTTTAATGTCATATCAGTGTCATCGTTTAAACCTCGTTCTCGTGGCGTGAACAATACTGCAAAATGTCTCAACTCTTTCACTTGTGCTTCTCTATGGGAATGATAGAGGAAAAAATAAATGCAAGAGCTGCGAGCTGGAAGTAGGCACTGTGAGTAGACAAGCAGTGCGTTTTATTTGACTCGCGATTCCATAGCAGAGCAAATAATAATGCCAACCGAAACAAAACTGTCCAATTTTTTATCTCAAAATGTCTCGCTTTTGCAACAATATGAACATATTTCATTTTGATTTCGTTTTTCACTAGAGCAAAATGTACTATGATTTTTTTGCAACATTTAGTTGTCAGGCATGATAATAAATTCACATTAAACGTTACATCTTTAAGAATAAATGAATAGTTATCATAAATGTGTTATTTAAAATTAGGGTCTTTCGTCCTTCGATACGATATTGACGATGTGGTTTAAAATTAAAGAGTAATATGTATTAAAGTACGCATTATTTACGCCCTAAGCCGAAGCTACGATATATGCCACCGTAGCCGAGCGACAGCAGGAGTACGTCGGCAACAGAGATGCCAAATAGCTGATTGAGCAAGTGAGCAAGTTGTGACGACAACAAGTTGCTCACTCACGTATTAATAGCTATTTTGCATCTCTGTTGCTGATGCTCTGCTATCGTAGCGCCGGTCTTATGTGACTTAAGTCTGTCTAGTTAATTTTGGTTCGTGTGTCTTTAATAGCCACCTGAAGAATCGATAACATAAGGTGACTTTTATTCCAAAGTGTAGAACTAACTTGCCAGTGGTGATACCAATACGAAAGGCAATGGTTGTGCTTATCAAAATTTTTACTATTTTTGATTTCTTTCACCTGAGTGAGCGAGTTTACGTGGAAGTAATTTTATAAATTTATGATGGGATCTCTTTCGGTAACCTTTGTTGTTTTTCGTTCTCACATTAAAAAGAAGTTAACTTTTATGTACTGTTAATTTGATTTGCTTTTGTCATATGTCATATATATATACACCGAAGTAATGATACAATAGGTTGAAAAATCAAACTTATATCAACCAAACATACACATCTGTTACAGAAACAATTATTATACATATATCTTACAGAGAGAGCATTGTCTATTTCGGAAAGACCGTAGATCTAAAGTAGCTAAAAGAAATCATCACTTTGGTTACTAGATTGAGATATTTGTATGTCTACGCTGTGGACGAGGTATTACATTTACTTACAGCACTCCAACTTCATCTCCACACACAGTGGCTTTTTATGTAATGATCACTAGATTATCTGCATTGCACTACTGGAATTGTTTAAAGAATTCTGACTTAAATCCATGCAATTGTTGATATTTTTAAATGGATGTTAATTGTTAACATAATGGCATAATTTCTCAATATACTGAGAGTAACTTATTTTAAATAAAAAAAATGTACAATATGGTTTTTGAACCATACTTGAGTTCTACGAATAAAACTTCATTACGCGTGGTTGTATCAAAAGTATTTTAACTCCCACGATTCACCCTCCGGCGTATCCCAGAGGCCTCGATGTAAAGAAGTGATAGACTTTACTAAAGGAGTTTGTTCTGGGAGTTAATATTAACTTTGATAACCACGCACTCAAGTGAGCTGAAATATTTTAAAGTATAATAAATATATTGTCAATGAACTCTCGAATACTATTTCGATTGCGAATTGTCTCGACGAGTCATACATGAACTTCACATTAACCCTTTCTATACCGGGAACGGAAATATCGGTTTTTTCCGGGTCGTAGTATATTAAATATTATTCAAAATTTAGTAATTATTCAACAAAACTTTGAATCAAATTGATTTAGCAAAGAATTGACCTTCAGTTCTGTGTACTTGAGAAGTAAATGCCGATATTATCGACCAAGATAAATCGATTTGAAAAAAAACAACTCGCACTTCCGATATCATCAATATTCTGCGCAAGTAAGTGAATTTTACAAATAGATTTTCTATACTAATGTCCAAACATACTAAAGTAAATTGCATTTGCTGGTAAAAAGTAATATCCATCAAGAGTGTGCCAAGTATTCAGAGCTAATAAAAAAATGAGGAACCGGATACCTCGGTGATGAATGCAATTTGCCTCTTCACAAAAGTTTTTTTGGCAAAGATTCCATATTACAAATACATATCAATTTGTATAAAAAATGTTAGTTTTTTTTCCAATATTCTATAAAGAAAATATTTTTTACATGTACTGTGTTTAGTTTACTTATTTTTATGCCGGTATTAAACGGGTTAAAAATAAGTTTGTACGTGTAGTATAAATATATTTCAAATAGTAAAATTAAGTGGACAAATTGTGAGAACTTATAAAGATGTTAACACGCCCGAGCATATTATTTATCAGCTGATGTTGTTGAATGCTTTTGATATTACGATGTTTTATCTGTTAACTTCAGCTGTTGTATTCTCATACATCCTTTCGCGATACTAATGAGCGACAAACGCATATCGAAATCGTTTCAACGCCATCACGTTTGATGCCTTACCACGAGAATAAGATTGCTGGTAAGTTGTTGAAAGAACCTGTCAAAGAGCTTTATGTTTTTTGTTAAAATAATATATGGACACACTGCGGTGGAATGCTGATAACGCGTCGAATCAACTCACAAAAGTTTTTTGATTTAGCCTCACGTATGTCGTATTTAAAAAAATATATCGCATATTTAATTCTGAATTCATCTAATTTAAGCTGTTCTTCATCTCTTGAGTGAGGATTAAGAAAACCAAAGAAAGGAAGAAGAGTCGAAAAAAGACAACACCGTGTTACATCTTCGTGTAAGAATTGTGAATACACGTTCTTCCAAATAGGCGCCAAACATATTTAGCAATATCATACTTATTTTAGTTAAAATGAAACGTATCATCGTTCTATATTCATAAAGCATATCAATCGTGGACAGGAAATAGGACGTAACCCACACAGAAGAAATTTTACATGAGGCACATTAAACGCTATTTAATGATTTTGGGCCAAAGTAAAAATATCAAATAGACACAACTTTGTAATGCACGAAGACTAAAACTGGTGTTTTATTTACCCAATCTGATATGAACTTAATAACATATTTAAGCAAAACCAGTGAAATTGTTGTCGTGGAAATCTTTTCCCTGGTGGCGAATTTGACAGGGTATCATTTTGTTAAATTTAAATCTAAATTTAGGTACTAATTCGGCACTTGCAGCTTACATATTTTCGATGGAACGTGTAGTATGTAATACATATTATCCTAATCGAAAAAAGCTATCTAAAGAAACCAAGGGTTGCGTTGTTTTCCCTTTCCATAGTCGTTTCAAATATTTTATACTCGTCTTATCCCGTAAATAGTCTAATTCACACATATTATATATAAAACTTCTAACAGTCAATTTTGCCATTTATCATACAAATATAACGTCTATTATATTATATGTTATGATATGCTGTGATATGATATGTTCACTAATGGTTAGTGAAAATATACATAACTAATTGTGTGTAAACATAGTCTAGAAGGGGGTGCATTCAGACACTTTAATAGCTTCTTCAAATACTATTATCGCAAAGTGTCAATAATTGGTTAAAGTATCCGATATTATCTACGAAAGGAATAGTCAATATGGAATATTAGATGTTTTTAAAACTATGAATAACTTTAATGATGCAGGTTGCATATGGCACTCAAAGATGATGGTATAATCAATAAAATACTACACAGAATTATATGTAATGTATACTTCTTTAATTCTAAAGACGTATTTGTCTATTGGTTGATACTCGATTAAAAATATTGTTTCAAAAATAAAAGGTGTTCTACTTGATGCACGGTTTGAAAATGTCGCATTTAGTTAAAATTTTCACAATTTTATTGCAGACCTTTGAAGTAATCTAGGAAACTTGTGAACCGTTCCACGTGTGAAAATATGTACGGATTGCCAGTTTCACGTGTTTGTGGCTTAAACGCTTTGTAAATGTAGGAATTAAAAGTGCTTTTTAAATAGCCTCTTTATGTTGTTTTTGAAAGATTATAACGTTGTATACTTATATGTTAAGTTTGTATACACGCATACCGCTTAGTATAAGGTGGTTAAAAACTATTGCAAGATAAAAATATGTATAAAATACACTATTTAAATATATAATTTAACAGTTGCAAATATGATTTACATAATTTAATTAAATCACTAACAGTTATTACGTACTTTTCGATCCCTTCATTTGATTTTATAGTACATGTATTTGAAGTTGTCAGTGATTGTCAAAGGTTGTATGAGTATAAAAAGATTGTATGAAATTGGAATATTTCTATAACTAAAAACCAATTCTTCCACCTCAAATATTAAATTTGACCGCTACTCGTTAGGCACTTGGTTTACTGTATTTTTTTTTTTGTAAAGTTGAAAAATATTTGCTTATATTAGTAAATTTTCCATTCACATGTTTTATTGACATTAAAATTTGTAGTAAGTAGCGAGAAAAGCAGTGGTCGCTTTTTTATTTTTAAAATTTTGGAGACTCTTTCCAAGAGGACTTTAAAGGACTTTCAAAAGGCTTAAAGGAGCTAATCTCTAGGGTTTTTAAAAACGATTATTCAGATTTATCGATTCAGAACTCTCTCAAGTGGTCTTGTAAGCGTCTGAAGATTCTTAGTCACCGTGTATGTAAGACGAAAAGCACTCGCATGCACACTTTCGATATTGCTTTATGCGCACACAATTCATGTTTATTCTGATACTTCTAATGATAACTAACTGCTATCAATAGACGTCGGTATGGAGGTCTCTCACGAGCGTTGC
Organism: Rhyacophila evoluta; assembly: GCA_022683975.1. Taxonomy (NCBI): domain Eukaryota; kingdom Metazoa; phylum Arthropoda; class Insecta; order Trichoptera; family Rhyacophilidae; genus Rhyacophila; species Rhyacophila evoluta. Next base: position 11,951 of record JAGVSQ010004230.1, read on the forward strand.
CACGTCCATAGTTCAGCTATTTTCAAAACGGATTTAACGCAAAAAATAATTTACTTGTGCCCGATTCAATAACTTATTTATCAACAATACTCGTATAAATTCATCATAACGCAGCACGTATATGTTGTTTTGTATTTTACAGTTAATATTATGATTGACAAATCTAACCAGTGTCTTTATTTTTCCAACCGGCGCATTTCCAAGGCTTGAAGATCGTCGAGTATTATTCGCAGGATGTATTGCCGTTTAAGACAAAATTTTCTTGAATATTTAATGTTAGGTGGTTTGATTTCGCGAAGTTCTCAGTGATGAGAAAACAGACCAGGCAGTACAATATGTAATTATATTCGAAGTAATACAACATCGCTGTTAATAATTGGGGCACATGCTGAGGATTTTTTCGGAAACCCTTCATTTTGCCTGCCTTTTCTTCCTATTGCTGGTACTCCGGTATCCTGTAAAATTGTCAAATACTGTCCACAGCATGATGTTGGCATGGATGATAGGACACAAATATGCAAGGCGTCATTCGAAGAACAAATCAGAATAGATGTGGAAAATGTCTTATTATTTGAATTGAATGATAGATAAATTTTTACAAAACGACTGAATAATATTAATGAAGTATAATTCTACAAGTTAATAACCACGTGTTTAGAAACATCACTTGTCTCACCGCTTGGTTTTAAATATGTTATTAGTATAGCCAGTGTTCGTCTAGTGACAAAGGAAAGTACTGAAAACGTATAAAAAAGTTGTTTTCAGTTGCATTTTATTGTAATATTTCATTGCGAGTACACGGATCTAACAGAACATACACATATCACATACCCGTTCAGTTTAATTATTTATAAAATGTCTGCGTAATTATTAGTGTGAAAATTCACTCCAGCGCTACGTGCAATAAAGATTAATAAAAAAATAAAATACCCACGTGTTATTTAAGCATACTGCGGGCTTACAGAGTAAATGATGTATTACATTCGAATGAATAAATTCTACTGCGTTAAATGCTTGATGAGTTATGGTATAAATGTTAATTAGTTTTGCTGCCAAAACGGTGGCATAAAAATAGTTATTATAGGAGAACAATTTAACTTCCGCCGTCGTTTTTAGCATGTGGCGGACACATTTGTTTATTTTTAAATAATATAAACGTTTTAATAAATTATGTATAATATGGAAAATAAAACCAACAAATCTTAACAGTGTAATAATTTATTACTTTTAGAATGCAATGCGAAAATAATGCCACGCTTGTTAATTAAAATAAATTTAAATATGTACACGCTATCTCAAGGAAATAAACTGAAAAAAAGAAAACCTTAATAGCAGAATAAAATTATTAAAGAATCACTTTAAGTAAGAGAGTAAATTTGTTTCATGAAGACTTTAGTATACATATTTTAAAAACCATCTCGAAAGAAAGTGAAATTTTATCATTTCGTAAATATGATAGGTTGCTAATGTCTGATCAGTTGTTACTTACAATGATTCAATGTAATTCATATATTATTTATTACCGTCTCAAATTATTCTGAATAATTCACCAAAAGAGTCTGGTGTCCGAATGTTTACTGTAATAAAATATGCTAGATGTTGACGTGTACATTTCATCATCGTTGAATGTCATCTATCATACATACAAGATTTCCAAGCACATACACATCATTAGACGTCTCCGAAAAATCCTCGGTATTTTAACCCCTTCATTAGTGAGCTAATTTTTTTTGCACACACGTTTTAAGCACTTCAATCTTTCACTGTTATCAATTCAAGTAATATCATAAAATCAATTGGACTTGATATGCTGATTTGTAAAAAATGCTCTTCCGTTTCCAAGCATTGAACAAAATAAACTGAAAAGTTATTCCATATTATTAAAAATGTGTATAAAATTACCACATTTGATCTCCCATTTCGGAATCAAAGGACCACTTGATAGCAAATTTGAACGCATATGACTAATTTATGTGACATTTTACGTGTTTCTGTGTACAGAAATATAAAAATCTTTTGTTTCTTTACAAATCACAATCACTATCGAAAGGGCATATGCTGAACTCAACTTTTTTTTACTAATTTTTTTTCGTAATCTTTATGTATTTTTTTCTATGCTAAAAATATATGATATAATTGTAATGACTTCTACATGTTATTTATGGATCTATCTAGTATTTATATCAAAAGAAATAATACAATTTTATTTAAAAATAAATGAATGATTTTAATATAAAGTGACAAGGCGTACGGACGTACTCCTCAAAGGGTTAAATCGTTCTGCAATTTTCAGGATATGCCAGCATCTACTAGCTCTGTAAAATACATATTCACATAGTATGTAGTAGCCTTCTTGGATGCCGGAACCCGCGTGGCTCCAAAGAGTCTTGTGGCATTCACAACATGTGGCTGAGTTAATTCCACCACCGCAGCTTCTATATTAGATGCACAACCCATTTTCTTAATTTCTCATTTGAAACAAAGTACTATTACCGTGTTTCCAGTATCCATTTCAAGCAAGTTGTCCTAAAAGTTTTGTTGTTATGAGACTTTATTCAGTCCCACGATCCATTCGCTACAAGTATATCTATTATATTTCTTTTCCCGAATATGATGGAGTATTGATATAAACAATGTAATAAGAAGTTGATCGACATTAGAACCTTTGGATTCCCAATCAATTCTGATATATATCAAAATACTTACATTCGTTTTTAACCATCCTTAATCATAATTTAGTACTTGTATGCGTACTGTTAAATACACGCACGTTTGTTATTTATTACATATCAGAAAAAAATTCGTGCGTATACTGGTGCTAGCTAACTCATTGTTTTGAGAATAAACATGTCTCTTTCAAGAATACACTGCAGAGACAATAGATGAAGGTCAGGTTTAATAAGAAAATGCGCTTAGCAAATTTATATGGTTATCTTCAATTATTTCACATTTGCTATTTAAATTTGCATACTGTAGTCGGTCTTAATATGTTTTTTTAAAGTGGATATAATATGAGACGTACATAGCAACATGTAAGCTACATATGGAATTACACACAAGATATTGTGTTTTTACTTAGCAGGGCAGTATGGGTCTGAGAGTAAAACCTCTGGTACTTACTCAAAGCGAATGTAAAGATTTATTAAACGATTCAATTCTGATCAGTTTTCTTCCATAAAATACGGTATGACCTAAAAATATTTGAATAATGTTAACGTTTGTTATACATATTCAAGAGTTGTTAGAGTGTAATGTATTACAATGCCATTATCGTCATTAGGAAATAATCATTAACTAACGTTTTTTTCCAATATCCACTTTTGTGCTGAAATTAACCAATAGGTCGAATATGCATATTTAAATAATAATTTACTCCAATATATGGCTAATTACAAGAGAAAATAATGCAAAAAATCATTAAATTCCCTGATTTCAATACACAAAATAACCCTTGAACTAGATTATCTTCTGTATTTTTGTGAGTTAATGACTATTTTTTTAACGACGACGATATGATGCGACTAATATATCTATCGTTTTTTAATGTTATTGCTTACTTTTCATCGTGTTTCTTCATTTATTTTCACCGTGTGTTGTTTTGACATTTTTTAAAGTTAAGAGTATCCGACGTAGGATACACATTCTCCCCAAAGATGATACAGTTCATAAAATATCTCAAAACTAGCAGGCAGGCATTTGGATCTTTTCTTCCTGTATACTTATGATTAAAAATGAATTTCAGGGATTGTCAGTCTAGTGATCGTTAGGAAGATTGTTATATTAAAAATATTAATTCATCATATAGACTTGTTGGTCTAATGGATGAATAATCCAGGAGTATTCCTTCATTGTATGCATGAATAGATAAAGTCGGAGGTTTCCAAGCAGGACGGCTCCGATTGATTAGTGGGTCGTAACTGGCATCCATTCACCGAGCCCGGTTGCATAATTGCTCGTCGGTCGGTCTATTTATAAAAGGAGTGAACAATCTGAATGCAGATGCACTAGCAGTACTGCACTTTGCTAGGCCAATAATAATTACATTGCGATAGAGCTGTACCGGAACATGATAAATAAACAGCGAAGTACGACTCACTGTCATTCAGAATTAGATACTTACAAGTTTAGTAGATCAGTACTTGCCAGACTTTTTCATGATACGGACTCCCAAATTGGAAAACAATAATCTGCGCTCTACAAAAAATACATTATTTTAGATATCAAAGTATACGAAGGATATCAATTAACATTCAATGACTTAAATGCCGTAGAAATTCAAATGAAATTTCTGAAAAATTTCGCGGCCTTCCGCAGGAGACATGTGGTCGTTAAGAAAGCCGCGACCCACATTTTGGGAAATACGGATCCATTTACAGTTAACTCTCAATTTACCTAGATGTGTAGTGATTTTTTTCGTTGAAAAAATGATTTGCAAATTAAGTACGACATATTTTATTATACCTGCAGGAAATGTGTCATCTGTAAAAAAATATTAAGATTGCTGAATCACTCAGAATTTCTCAGAATGTTTATCAATGAAATATTTTTAACCATTCCCGCTCCGAATGTGGAGCTCACACTCATCTACCAAGCCTAGTGCAAGAATTGTTAGGAAAAAACAATGTTAATTAAAAAGGATAGTATACTCGTGTGTTATTCCATTTGGAACTATACTTTTATTACCGAAATATCTAAAACAGTAAACAATTTGTGCTTGGCATGGTTTTAAATATTGTGATATTTATTAATATACAAATTTATAAAGTTTGACCAATGATTTCAGTTGTTAGTTTCGTTCAATGATAAGTAATTTATTGATTTAGAAATTAAGAGTTCAAGAAACAAGTTTTAATTTGCGATATCTCTATCAGTGGCAAGATTTAGTCTAACTTAGTTCAGATAAAATTTCAATAAATTAAGAGGCTAAAATTGCTTATGAATGTCTTAAATTTATCTTCCAGTGAGCCGGGAGCTTAGCTTGTGCTCTTGACAAAGATTATCTTCGATTATAAACGTATATCATTGTTAGTATTTGTAACATTATCGAATGTTGTTAAATGATTTCTGATTGTATGAAATATATGTCTCATTTGATGGGTAGCAAATTATTGATTTTGCAATTTGGAAGCGATGACAGAGGTTTATAGTAGTTAGTAATTCTTAAAGTGCATAGTTGATATGTTTAATTTATTATGAGAAGATTTAGTACAGATCAATGAATTTAAAATAACGCAGCGAGAACTGTTCCCGATATGCACTGTAAGCTTAAATAAAAGCTTTCTTACTTCTTAGTCAGAATATTCACTTTCAACATTTCATTTGATCCGTTCGCATACCATTTTAATATTTCCGAGTGCGCAACATCAAAGATTTAACTTTTGATAGATAATAAGAAATGGCAGTAATAATATTCCACGCACGTTTCAATGTAAAATTATCGTTAAACTTAACGGTAGCTTTTATAATTAAATTTACACTTTGGTTGAACAATCAAATGTTTATTGCTTCCGCAATGTGTTAGTAATATTTATATGGAAATGCTTGTAAATTTTATTCAATACTCTACTCATGACAATACAATACATATCACCAGTGGCATAGGTAAAAATTCAGCGCCCTGGAGCAAGTAATATCGTTGCGCCCCCTATATTTTTTTTAGATCTCACGCTTCCCTAAAATTATTACTTTCGTCCAAAATTTGTGGTTTCTTTTTTTTTTAACTCTCGCACTAATTTTACTTCACTTACGCCCCCCTCGATTCGTGTGCCTGAATCAGCCTGGTTAACTGCCCCTCGGTAGCTACGCCGCTGTATATATATCACACAACATTTATTTTACACGAAATAAATAACTAACTATATTATTAGTATAATTATTAAACCAAAATCATTTTCTTATTTTAAGTAAAAATTAAGATTTAAAAATATGGAATTTGACTCGGGGTTGCTGAGTGATAAGTGAGTAATCTTCGACAGCATAGATCGTAGATTTCATTCTCATAGTTTCATATGAATTTAAATATTATTAACAATAATAAATGTACTTTTGGATAATATCATTGAGCAATTAGCTTATAACCAATTTTCGTGAAAATAATTACGGTAATCCATATTCTTTATTTGCAGTGTAGAAATCTTTTCATTGTAGAGATCCATGAGCTCCACTTTCGGAACGTGCATTTAGAAATAATGATATGCAGCTTTATAGCTATTTATTTTGTATTTTGATATACATTATGTTTTAATTTAACAATTATTTTGCGGGCCTTTAAATACTAGAGGTGGTGATTCATCGGTTAAATTTAGTCTGAAAGTATAATATAATCAATGTTTGTCAAAGTTTCGTCTCATAAAGAATATTTGAGATCGTTGAAGTTTGTGAGCACGTATAATAACAACAACTCGTTTAATTAAGCGGGACATTTGAGCGAATTTGAGCCAGGGAATACATATTGTTTGTTACACTTCGTTAAATGATTTGTATGTTTTATAAAATAATTATCGACAATTGTTGAAGCGAGTCAATACAATCGAGCGTTTGAGTCGGAGTTTGTCTCGGATTGATTTATCGAGTGGCAAGCTGTCTCAAAATATCCATACAATAATATTTTATTAATACTCTACTACTACTAAGATACTTGGCCTGTTATTATTTCTCGTTATGCGTGCCCGAATAAATAATATTCAGGCCAATTTAAGTGCTTTAAATATCTTATCCAGTCACATTATTATCAATATCATATTTAAACCCTTTCATTAGTGAGTTATTTTTTTATGCACGCTCATGCAAATTTTTCACTGCTGTCAATTCAACTAATATCATAAAATCAATCGAATTGGATATGCCGATTTATAAAAAATACCCTTTTATTTATAAATAACGAACAAAATAAAATGAAGAGCTATTCGAAATTGTTAAGATAGTGTATAACATTGCCAAATGTGGCCGCTCCCATTTCGGAATCAAAACACCACTTGAGATCAAATTTGTACGCATATGACTAATTTATGTGACATTTTGTGTGTTTCTGTGAGTCAAAATATAAATAATCTTTCGTTCCTTCACAATACATAATAATTATCGAAAGAGGATAAGCATTTTTACTCATTTTTTTCCAGTAATGTTTACGTATTTTTTCTAGCCTAAAAATAAATGATATGAGTATAGTGAATTTAAAATATCATTGTTATATCTATCTAGTATTTGTATTGAAAGAAAAAATAATATTTTATTGATAAATAAAATAACAGCTTTGAAAATAAGGCGACAAAGCGCATGGACGTACTTGTGCGTCCATACTAGGCAAAGGGTTAAAATATCATTTGAAAATAAATAAAAAGTGTTACATAAATCAACACACGTTGACTGAATTGACTAAATTTTCAATGTAAAATAAGGAACAATTTTTAAAAAGGTTCCTAAAAAGAGAAATCATTTTGTATTATAAAAAATTTCCCCTCTCAGAATATCTAGTAAAAATATTATTTTTTGTACATTCATGCAAATATTTAAATTTATATAAATTTTCTAAAATTAATTTAATTACAAAATTAATTGAAAGCAAAACAAAATTTGGACACCTCACATATTATATATTAAAGTATAAATAAAAATAATAAAGTATAAATACAAACGCTTACTTTATGTTTTATCGCTGTTTTAATGTGAGCGTCCAGCCGGGAAGATATTAATATCATGGATCATTTTTAAAAGTTATTTATTTATCATACAGAATTTGTTTGACTACTGTACGTAGGGAAATGTAAAGTAAATTTAAACGCGGGTTAAAAAAAGATATCGAGACTATCGGAATTATTGCCGTTTTTATAAGACATATACAGTAGAACCTCGATTATCCGGACTAATTGGGGATGAAGGTAGTCCGGAT
>JAGVSQ010004231.1:0-19833 GCA_022683975.1 Rhyacophila evoluta
TGGAAGTTTACCAGTTTTAAATAATTTAGAATTTAAAATCAATTTCCATAAAGCATCATCAGTCGAAAATATTAAGTATTCGTTGTCATTTATACATATACTAGTAAAAAGAATAGAAATTATCTGACTATATCATGAAGAATTAATAGTGGTTATAATTAGCAAGATGACTTTGGGCATTGGTGTATTCTGACCAATACTTAGTACTGCAAATATTGTTTTCAAAATTCATTGAATATCTGTTTAATTGGTGTACTTTGTGGTGATATCATATATCTGTTATATATTTATTTTTCTTTGAAATATTTAATCAGATTATCTACTTACTTCCTACAGACGCAAGAGAATATTTTGTTCTGCAATATACTCACTTTTTGTTGACAGGGATTTTGCTAAATAACTTGGACCATTCTTTCCACCTAGCCTTCATTTGATATTTGACGCCATTCGAACTATTTTATTCAGTAAGCCATTCCGTGAAAAGCAATAGCTGTGGCGATGGTTTAAAGCACCATTCAGGTATCCGTGGATACATATTTAAACGCCTGGCCGAGAGTGATATTGCGGATAGAAATGTGCGATCAAAACTCTTTATGGTCATATAACACCAGGCCGAATAAAACTATGTTAAAGTTCTACAGACAGTATGTGAGATGAAACTGATTGATATTTTTCAGGAAATATTTGAATTAGAAAACTTACGTTTGATATTTATACAATGACATATGGTGCTTATAATAACTCTAGATAATATTTTATCTAATTTATCTACTAGACAAATTTTTAAACCTTTTTTTACCCTACAAAAAAAGACGCATAATTTTCCACGATGTTTGCACTTTATAGGTAGTAGATTTTTTTAAATTGTACCAGACCAATATGTCGACAGATTAGCTGACAATCTATAATTTTTATAAATAACCTATAAAAATAAACCTTCACACAGAAAAGATTCCATGATTCACTTTGAGAGCAAACGTGGTCAAAAAAATAACGATATGGATTTTGTCATATGTGTAAACAAGCGCTTGTAGCGTTTCTCAAATATGTTTTAAGTAGGTACTACTAAATTGTATCACTGAAGTTGATTCAAATTGGAAAAGACGTTATTTTTAAAAATCATTTGGGGAAATCCTGATTTATTCAGGTAAATTTAAGTGAAATTGAAAAATTTCATTTATGATATGAATTTATATATTTTAGCAAAAAATAATAGTAAATTTAACATGAAAACTAACTTTTATATGTGAAACTACATTGTTATTGTCAAATCCGTCAATTTGCTGGTGTTGAAATCAATAATTTTCTTTTGAATGGCCACACAGCTGACATAATAAAAATATTATTATACAAATACCATAAAGGGGTCTTGACATTTGAAATATTACATTTATGTAATATTTATGATTATGCAAATCTCTTGGGAAGCACACCATTATGCTATAAAATTGATCACTGATATTAATTATTCTAATGAAGGTTTATCGACTAAGTTTATGTGTACGTTTTATTGTGCTATAGCCATAATGGATAAATCATTCAAAGTCTACCGAATCTACCTCAGTGGTATTGAATCAAATATATTTCACCTCCAGGGAGACGTAAGTCGTGATAAACTTAGGGATATAAAATAAATTGAACAATTTTATTTGATGGTACACTTACATATTTTGCGGAACCAAGCATTTTTAGGAGAATATTTTTTTAAGAAATCGAGTTTGATTTATTATTCATTTTTATATAAATTATAAGTAATGGTATTTTAAACGTATAGTTTTTATACAATTGGGACCTTAAACTTTCCTTATACTTTCTATAACTTATACTTTGTTGTTTTTACTTATAAAATAATTCTAAAATATCTAGGGCATCTTATATAATACGTAAGAAATATCTTATATGTTTAAATAGAATCTTTCGTAAGGAAATAATAAATCGTATTTATTTTTTTATGAAAAAGATAATTATTAAAAATATTAAATATTTTATATCAGTTTATTATACCTACATAGTTTATATTTATATATAACTCTATTTTTTTAAATTAAGCAAAACCACAGATTTAATTAATATACCATACTGAGTCAATATTAGTCTAATCGACAAATAAACACCACTAATATGTGAATGAAAATCTGATAGTGTAGTTACATTTGAAAGATGTATAGAAATCGTATTGATTCAATTAAGAAAAAAAAACAGAAATAATTGACCTTCCAAACTTTTAGTCCTTTTTGTTTTGTTCTTGAAAGTATTGTAGAAGTTTTCTGTATAATTTGACTCCTTTGACTCTTAGGGCTCTCCGTCTGTCGAGTTGTCAAGTTCTTTTTTATTTAAATGTTTTAAGGGTATGATATATTGACTGGGCTCTAGAATTGATATTATGTTAGATGTTAAAAAATCTTTTATTGATCACGTTTCCTATTACTTTATCCTATTAACTAATTAAAACGTTCAATTGAAGATTAAAAAATCATGCGGTAAAATTTTTTTTTATAAACTTTATGCCAAAAAGCTTTTTATGAAAGTATTACTTATAGAAATAAAATGATATATATTCCATGAAAAACTCAAGCACTCCCAAAAAATGTCTTTCATAGCGTTACGGCTTAAAAGCTGTCTTGTTGTTATTGTGAAATACGATATTCGAAAGGATTCTGTTTCAAGCCATACTTAAATAAATGTAAGTAAACATGGTATTTTGAATGAAACAATGATTGTCATAAAAACAAATCGACCATAGTATGATAGTCACCACAATAGATCAGTGGGATAGCGATTCAAAGTTTGTATTATATTGTTAAATGGAACTGATAAACCTCCATAGAAATAGTTTTTTATTAGTTTTGTTTGACACTGTGAATAAAATAAATACGTGCGGAGAATATAAAATCACGCTTGAGCATTCGATTCTATGACAATAAAGAGATATCACGCAAGTAAATACATGTTTATTTACCCCACTAGGGTTGTTTTCTTAAGAGAAAACTTGCCATAAATATAAAACATCAAAAAACTTCAAGCTAGACTGTATCTTTTCACTATAAGTATCACGCATTTTCAATTGTACTACTAAAAATAGCAAAACCAATTCTAAATTTAGGTTAAATTATAGGTATTTTATTGAATCAACTATCTATCATCATCATCAACCATCAATATATAAATGAAAAAAATAATTAACTATTTAGTTCAGTTGATTTTATCAATTTCATAACCATGACAATTCAAACATTGTGATTATGATTTTAATTTAAGTTATACAGCAATATTTGAGAACTTATGTTCATTTAATATGATTACGTTAACGATATAATAGGTATAAATTGATTAATGCGATGCAGAACATAAATAATTTATGTAAATCATTATGTAAAAACCTGATATGCATTGCTTATAAATCTAATGAATAATGAAGCAAGTGAATTTGTGCAAATTGAGACATATATTATTTAATGATTATGTATTAACATTTCTTAAAACGATAAATACGATAAAATGTTCACTGTTTACAGTTCAAAAAAATTTAAACACTGATATCTCAATATTTAAAATGTGATTTATTTTCAATTTATACCAAAGTAAGTTCTTATTTTCTGCATTTTAACCAAAGTTACTCTATGAAAAATATTTTTTGCTGACAACCACTTAAAATTTATAAACATCCAAATACTTGTTCATCGTTTGTTTTTACCGCGTCCGCTTCGAAAGTGGATCATATGAATCTATACATGTCCGATATGAAAATAGTGTGTAAATATCTATAATTTGAAGACATCGTGTTGACAGATTATTTTTCATGAGAGTCGGTTGTCGGATAATTGCTTAACCCAATGTTTTACCCACGTCCTAAATTTTTGTTTTTTTAATCTGGCAGATAATAAATAAAATTTGTCGAAATATAGCCTACATTCCGGGGAGACAAATAGATTAACAGTTAGTATAATTTCTAATAAGTCATTGATTTCAAAAAAATGGTTATTCACAATATATTACGTATCAGTATTTTTTCTAGAAAATTCATGTAAAAGTATAACCTAGATTGTATTTTTTAAACTTCCATAACAATTGTGTAATATCGTATTCCAATATCCGGAATACATTACGTATAAAAATATCATGTTGCTACTCTAATTTATAACAGTATACCGTTCTGGTATAGACACATTTTCTTTGTTTCATTTGTCATAGTGTTTTCGTGAAACTTTCTCTTTTAGATGGGGTGAACTTTTATATTCGTCTTATTGAAACCTTCTCAAATTTCTTCCAGAAGAAATAAAAGCATCCAAATATACACGAAAGTTTTTTCAGATGAGCGCTGAACTATCAACATAAATAATTCCGTCGCACGTGTTTGACGTGTATTCTAAAATTATGCTAATGCAAAGCGATAAAAGGACTAAAAAGCTTATGCATGAAAAATTGGTTATTTGTTTTTAGTATTTTTAGAATATTGTTTGCTTCGTATTATCATCTTATTACTGAAATTTTATCGAAATATATATATGGTAATTTATATTTACTCGAGGAACTTTCCCGTCGAATAAAGTAGATCACTTCTCGATATCAGAGCTCCTGGATACGCCTGATTAAGACCAATTGTAAGGGTAAGGCGGGTGGATGGTGGGAACATTATGTAAAAAAACTCAAATCTTAACTCATATAATATGAAAATATTTAAAATCATACTTTTCAAAGACGTATCATTTAACAGTTAAATAATGTGTCAAATAGTTCAGTTACACGATAGCATTTTAGATGCTTTAAATGGCCCTTAACGTGGGGCTCAAACCCTAAATTAAAAAATAACGACTGAGAATTGCGATTTAATCTATCTATAATCTATCATAAAAATACATAAACATGTATAAAAGTAAAATTATGTATCAATGAAAAAAGCTTTAAAATTAAAAAAAACTCTATTGTTAACCAAGACCGTAGATATATATATTGTGTGGTGACCAACATGGGGCTTGAAGTCTTTACTTTGATATTAAAATATCATAAAATAATTCATCAGCTTTACTTGTATCATAGTAAGCTCTTTATATACGAAGATATTTTTTGATCATCGTATATTAATACGTATTCTTAATAAAATATTATTAAAATTGTTTTAACTACGCAAACCGATTTTAGCTGATTCATTTTCAGAAATGTCAAAGTCAGGGTATTTAATAATATCTTTTTTTATTTAGTTTAGTTCACAGACGTAAAATATTTATGACAACATAAGTCGAAAAAAATGCTCGTTTGTTAGTTTTTGTTGAAGGTTGATAAAACATTATCAAAGTCCACGTTCTAAAGAAACCATAAATAAATAAAAGTATACTATAATATGAAGAGAAGAAGAACAAATTAATCACTCCCCTTCATGAAAACTTCATCTTGAGATAATTAATTTAAAAATAATTTTTGTTTTGTTGCGGATTATCACTGGCACAAAAACAACGGACCGATTTTATTCTCGTCACGAATTTAATATTTTTGTCATTGCTGATTTTCTTTTCGTTTTCTAAATCCGATATAAAAACTCTTTCCCACATTAATCCGTAATTTCGAGCTCCTTGCGTCCATCTTCGTTATATAACAATAAAATTAAAATGTCTGAATAAAAAAGTTTTATTTTTTTTCTCTCTAAGATTAGAGTAAGAATGTCAGGTCTGTGTTTATTTAACTGTATAAAATTTATTATATTTTTTACTGCAAGTTGTAAAATTAAATTCACTTACTAAAAATAAAAATAATATCTTGATTTAACTTTTCACAATGTGATAACAATATTTCTTCAAATTCTACGTGTGACTTGAATTTCATAAGCCTTCAGATTCAAAAAATTGGAATAGATATTTATATTTTACAATCATATCCGATATTAGTGATGTCGTACACAATTTGAAAGAAAATTTTAACATACTATTTTTCATAAGCGTTAGTGGTTAGCCATGGGATCTCCAATTTGCATCTTAATTTTATATCAATGATTAATTATATTTTTAAAAAATCAATTTCTTTTCCATTAAAAAAAGCATTTGAATTTTCAAAACACTCAAAAATATTGCTCATAAAAATCAGTTTTACATATTGAAACGTAAATTTTAATTATAACGAATACATATTATAATATATTGGATATAATCTGTGTATTATTGCTTAATTTTATATTGTATTGTATTGTTTTAATGTGGTAAAAATCTTCTTTAACAGAATCTTTAAAAACATTTAAATATCGAGAAAAAATTATTGTTTTTTGAAAAATAATATTTCTGTATATTTTTAAAATTATTTTATCCGATAAATTAGCTGGGTTTAAATATACTCAAGTAAATCGGAAAACTTTACAAATGCGTATGCTCAAGGAATTTATTAGAATGAGAAATATTTGAACTGGGTATTTTAATATCCTAACTCCATTAAAGGCAACCCGAAAATATTTATTTAAGCAAATTTGTGACGAAAGTAAATTTTGGAATAACTTCGATCAAAACAACATTATCAGTGTCATATGGACGCAGTCAGGCCTAACTTTTACCCAAGTTTCCGTATGAATAATATGAAAGGCAGGTAGCTACTCTGTCTTAGGGGGTGTAATATAGAAGAGATACTACAACGAATTCTATATAAATTGCTGACAAGTCATACAAATATTCTTTATAAATCAAATTATTGTAACTTGAATCTGTTCTGTAGCTTAAGAAAATTTCCATATGACATGTGTATTTAATGAAATAAATGTATTATTTGTACACGCAATGTTTATAACTTTATTTAAAAAAATTATGTGGTTATCAAATATTATTAAAAAATCAATCGAAAAAAACTGAATGGTATTAGCTTAAATTGAAAGCTTCTATTATAACGCTTAGTAAAAACTAACCCTCCAGGTTGGGGGTTGGGCAGAGGGCTAATCACTCACTCCCATAAAAAAAACTCCTGGTTACGAAAACTCAACAACAATGCCTCGGACAAACGGCAAATGTAAAAGAAGCCCGGAGAGAAGTTGTGCAGTCGGCCATGGACCTGAATGGATCGTAGCGCCACATAATGATAATGTTTATATAATAATTTATACTTTATATCGATTTCAATATTTTAATGTATATATTTAACGACTTAACGATATAGCTTTAAAATATTTTTTGCACTAGCTTCGTCATGTTAAATAATACAAATAACATACATTTATTAAAGCCTTATGCCATGACTAAATGACTAGTAAATCCCTAGTGGTTTAGTGTGTCGCTAAATATTGTATTTAGTCACACTCGAAAACTAAAACAATATTGTTCGTTTGATAAATAATTCAATACCATGATCGCTATATCATTATCTACAATACTTTTCTTCAGGTTTAATCCTCTAATGTGGGATGAATTACTGTGTATAGGCTGGTTGTTATCTATTTAATCCAATTATAAAGTAGGTATGTAGTAATAGTGAACGACATTACTATGCGTGGGTTATTTCATACTTACATATAACTATTATTAAAAAGCAATAAATCGAAACAGTTTCATTTTAGAGTTAATTGTATTAAATAAGGATGAATGCATTTCTAAATGAAAAATTTAATTTAATTAAATTCACGCTGGAGGCCACATACCTTTTCAGATATTTAATAGTCATTCACGTTGATTACGTCGTCAAATAAAATGGAACGGTATTTAAGAAATGATAACAAAATATATATATAATCATGCCAGTGTTTCATCAATATGCATTGCATAGGAAGTAATATTGTCATTCTATTTAAGATTTACAAAAAACGTACAGAATAGTATTTATTGCCCGAACTCAAATTGTCCGAGTTCCCATAGAAATGCCCCCCTGGCTTCAAAGTAACTCCACATTAGCTCTCCAGTCACGGAATGGCGCTCTGAAAAAGGCGATTCTACTTTCCTTAGTTTATTTTTTTATCATAAAAACGCATGAACACATGAGAATGTAGGAAGCCGCCCATACCGAATCATGTTTTTGAATTCCAATTATTTACCATCCATTTCTGAAGATTTTCTGCTAAACTTTGCACTTCTATTGGAAAATGTGTGTTCCACTATATGGTTCTAGCATAAAATAATATCGCCAAAGATATGTGAATCTATCGATTGGTATTTCTTGACATGAAAAGTTATTCTACAGGTACGTGAACATGCAAACGTATCTTAACATGTATTGTGCAAGATTATTAATTGCTTGATCAATATTTTGATATAAAGCATTAAATGCTCTGAAAATAAAGTATAATCATGAGTTGGATTCAAACTATCGAGAATAAGTATATAGAGCTTAATGATATAATATGTTTTTATTTTTTATTCAAGCCAGTTGAAACCTTATAAAAGGTTTGTTTCGGCCAAGAAGTTGATACATTAAACAAAAAAAACAAAATGTATAGTTGAAGTTCAAGTCGGAATAATTTTTTTATTAGACCCATTTTTTGAGTGTTATAGAGATTATACTAAACACTGCCAAACATTGTGAGATATAATATTTATTAAAAATAGATATTTGTGTTGAATATTAGAAGTCAGGTGATTCGTATTCATGAGAACTTAAAGATAAAGAAAAAGACGAGACAGTACTTTGATACGCCAAGTCATGCAGCAGCACTGACATCGGCTGGAGTTCTAGGCATGCCACTGAAAAGTCTGAATTTTGCTTTTTTTTGTATTTGGAATTTCTACTTTCATTAGATACTATACATATGATATATTCGGTGAAATTAAAATATGAAAGATCTTCTTCTGCTATGTAAGTGGAACATATGGACACCACAACCCGGTCAACCCGCCAGTATTTTTGCGTTCTCCTAGGGCCTATGTCATATCAGCATCCCATAGTTTTTCCAAATAGATTAGACAGGTAACTTTTCAGGATGCCAAAATTAAGTTAAGACTCTCTTTAAGTATCCGGAATATGTGCCCGAGCTAAGGCCAGCACTACAGTTTCACTTTATCAGTAACGATATGGAAGGGCGCAAAGCGTTAGAGAATCCTGAAAATCCGCGGCGGCCGTATGCTTCGCATGCGGAGCGGATATGAGATTTTTTTGTAATATTAATATGTGTTAATTATAAATATCTCTTTTCGTTAAAATATATAAGTTAAACCGGTCATTTAAAACACGAATTAGAGCCAATAGCAAATATAATAAATAATATCGCATACCGAAAAATAAATTGCAATGAATTTACTTTTGGTGGATTTGAAAAAAAAAGTCAATTGAATTGAAAGTGGTGATGAAAATCTCTGCGAACAATATTATATGGAACGTTTTCATTTATTTAAAATAAATGTGTACTTAAAAATATAACGAGTACTTTTACAATAGTAAGTACTGGCGTTATTTATCTACTTACATTCCGAATACCAGATTTAGCGCGATGCAATTATCTTCGTTCCTAAACCTGTAAATATCACAAAACTGTTTTGAGTGAAATATTGTTTTAGCAATGTCACAAATAAATCTTCCGGTGTTGTCATACATAGGAATGATTAAAGAGATGTGAACACAGGTTTTTTTCATATATATACAGATACAATATTGAGCAGATCAAGAATCGATATAAATTACTATCATACAAATTAATACACAAACGTAATTATTACAACATATTTTAATTGTGAACTTATTCTTTGAACAGTCTTGACTTTTGATAATGTTCGAAGTTACAAATCAAGTGACTGAATAGTAATCAATTCACTTTGAAGACAACCCAGACAATTTTAGGATATCTATAAATGATAATATTTTCGAATTTTTAGTGCTCGATTTTTAAATAATAATTGATATTTAAGATTAAATTTTACGTGGTAAAAATATTTTATATGGTAGTATAATTTATTTAGATAATAATATCTATAAAGATAATGTATATAGATTTAAATAATTAAATCGTCGTCTAATGAAAGCTTATTATTAAAAATAAATGGTGAAATAATTTTAGAACTCTTATAAATTAAAATAATTTTAGTGTGCTAGCGTTTTCCATGTATGAACTATTTAGATTATTTTGTATTTCACCTGCTACAAAAGCGGATAAGTATCACGACTGTGGTAAGATGACCTCTCCAGAATCGGAATATATGGATATTTGCACTGACATAAGTATTGACCGATTTTTTCCGGAGAAATTTTTTGTCAGCCAGTTGCTCATTAGGTATCCAGTTTGTATTGTTCGTTTTTTAAAAATCCAGTATCTCTCAAAACGTATTTGCAACATCTGCGTCTGAACCACGCGCGCTTACCTTTCAGCCACAGAGAAATATAAATTGTGTTTTAAGTGCCATATAATATTTTGAAATAAAACAACCGTGTCAAAATATGATTTAATGTTTTCTTTTGATTCTTTTTCCAACAAATTAAGTCAATATGACAAAAATAATAAACTCAAAAATGTGATTTTCACATCTGAGTTCATATGCTATTTTATATAAAGGTAGAATTTTTTGTACGTCAATATAAAAGTATTTCATGAGTCATATTATTAATACTGCGAGAAAAAAATGTATTGTAAGTTTTCAATATTAGTGCACACACAGGTTTCCGCGCATTGTATGAGGTGAAAAAATATAATTATATTTGTGACAAAAACCACTAGTCTTTCATGAAAAGCTCGGAAATATCAGCTGACAGCCGTGCTTCAAATAACGCGCGAGATTGTTAGTGTCGACGAAACAAATAATATCCTCTCCATTGTTGTGAAAAATGCTTGACGTACAAGTTTTCTATTTCACGGGAAATGTTTTGTATGGACGCGGATAACAGAAAGCTTGCTGCACTTAAGTAATAGAATCGTTCACGAGACAATTATTATTAATGCCTTGATTAATGGCAAACTATAACAACGCACAAAGAAACAGTTCAATGATATATCGCTGACAATATACGAGAATACGGTGGTATTTATTTGATTGTACTATAAAGAACGGGAAATAATACCAAAAACGAATTAGTGAGAGCATAACTTCAATAACTTTTAAAATGAACAAAACAGCTTTTTGACTTCATAATGTATTTTATATCGTATTTTCTAATGAACTTTAGTTTTAAAATATAAAACATTTATTATAAATACATATTTTATTGGCAATATAAACGTGTTATCTTTAATATACATTTTTATAATTTAAAGAGGTATAATTACAATCGAAGATAATTTTAAAATGTAAAAAAAAAAAAAACGGTGTTTTTCGGGTCAAGAGGTAAGCGTTTCGCCCTCGGTGGGTGTCGGAGGTTGCCAGTTCAAATTTTGTAACTACATAAAAAAAATCAAAAATTTAAAGATACAGAACTAAGTGACTAGCCCAATGGTTTAGAATAATAGCTGACATCCAAGTTAAATGAAATAAATCTATCGAGTTGTGTTTTATGTCGTGAAGAAGTATATGGACTATTTTCCAGAATCGATGGATTTAATTGAAAGTGTTAATATTATACTCCACGTTTGAAGGGTACACGGCAGCAAAAGTGTACACCATTTTATTTTACTATGTATAGATAACAAAATGAATGTCGAAAGATAATACATGAGAAGATTTATTGAAAATTCATATGTAGTTATGGGATTGGAGCCCACCAACCTTACGCCTACGCTTACCCTTTAGCTACCGACGGACACAATATGTTTTGTGCAATTCATCAATACTATCAATCAATTTTAATTAATTTATACGAAACATTTTTAGTTGCGTAATCAAAACTGTCAGCGTAATGATGTATATATACCAAAATATTTTCAAAACTCTGTGGTAGAAGGAAAAAAGGCCTATTTTCATAATATATATAATGTGAGAAGAGAACAGCTGATAAATTTCAACATTATTCAACTGAGTCACGGGGTGGGCATTTTTAATGGAAAAGTCCTAAACAGTGGCAAACAATTAGGGTTCAAACATTCTTAATTAAAGTGTTATTACTATGAATTTAATTTCTGAAATACTAACTATTATTTTTAAACGTAATTTATTTGTACAGCGAATATTTTTCTTATATAAGATATTCAGAAATTTTTCGCTTTTTTTTAATAAGGTGGTTTGAAAAAAATTCTAAGCCTTTTAGTATGTATATTCAATGAACTTCGTAAAATTGAGAACAAGATCGTTAATGAGAAATAAATCTCTCAAATAAATTAAATCTTATAGTTTTTCTAATGAAATAATGCTGAGTAAATTCAAGAATGTATTTTGAACAAAATAATTATTAGCACAGACATGCGCATATACGTACACGTGCATACATAGACGTATGTATTAGAGTTCATTACAGTTTGAGTATGTTGGTTCAAAGTATTTGGTAAACAAAATTGTTTGTGAAATAAAAAGTGCGTTTTCATATCATTTTTACCAAGCAGACATTCTTGAAAATTTCAAAATTGCCTAGTCATTTGTGTTGTTCTTATTATTAAAGTACAAGTTTAATGAATTTACCAATAGTAAATAAAAATGAAGGTATCAAAAATAAAAGTCTTTTATGAAAATTTCAATTAAAATTCTTAGTAGCTTTTGATAATATTTCCGGACTTAAGTTAATGAATATCAAATGGTAGTCAGTCAATAGGAGCAAGTTTTCAGCTACTCGTTTTTTAATGGAGAACTTTTCTGGCATAAAAAATGCACAAGTAGTACAAACTTAAATCCTTTGCAGCCGAAGAAAATAATTCTCAGAATAAAACTGGATATTAATTCTTAGACGTGCTGCAAAAAAGCTCACGGAAAGAGCTTTCGGTCACGTTTTTTGATCGTAAAAAGAATAGTACCCGCATAATGAGCTTTAATGAGTTTCTATTGAAAGGAGAAGAAATTTTGTTTACTCAAGAATCTTAATATTAGTTCATTTTAATGACAAAAAACGAGTTTTCATAATAGGAGGTAATACAACACAACTTAAATCTTCTTTGAGATATTGTTTCCGATAAGCTAGCGTGTATGCCTCGAATCCGGGAATTGCAAATTCGATTGCCACGTTTGCCAGATTTAAAAAAATCTAAAATTATAAAATTTAAAATGGATGCTCATTGGGTTGAGAAATTACCTGATAAAAAAATATCTGCCAAAGCATGTCTTTAAATTACGGCGATCCATATACTTCACTTTCGGAGCAAATATAGTTTTAAAAATATGTAATAATAAATGTTGTTAATATAGTAACATCATTATATCAAGTATAAATCTATGACAATTATCTACAAAAATAGAATCAGAAAAAAATGATAAGAGATATTAAATATTTAACAGTCTCTATTACAAACCAATATTATAGGTTAACTGAACATTTTTGCAAGTTTACGTTAGAAATTATCAACTTAAAAAGGAAAATAATGTAACTATAAGTAACTTGTAGTTGTATTGTAGTTTATATATTAACAATTATTGAAAAATATAAAGAAGAATTCATATTCCTAAATATATATCATAATTGTATTAATTAGTATTGAGCACTTGAAGTAATCTCTAGTCTCCTTTAAAAATCATGTATATATATTCTCTTGTCTTCTATATCCGTCTATTATAATTCGCACCTCAAACTGCCATGACATATTAAGTGACAACATCTGAATACCACACCTTTGACAGATCAATTAATCTAACGCTTCTAGAGTTGTACCGGAAACTCGTGACTAGATATTATAGATCTTACCATATCAAATATTCAAAGTTCACAGATTTATGTTGGGTTCTTTTTAAAAAAAACGTTAAGTGTATCCAAATTCTATTCTATTAAATAATGTGTAATTTTAGAATAGATTCCGGCAAACAGAAACAACAAATTCTAAGCCCGATTGACAACTACATCAAGTATTAATATTGGATACTGTAAGTCTAACTTAGTTTGGAGCTGACCGTAACTTTGACGTTTCGAACATCAACTTTTCTTTACCATTTGGGAATCAATCAGTTAAACATGGTTTGTTACTATTATTCTATTATACTTGTTCTATTATTGAATTGATAAAAATAAATTATGATGGGTATGTTTAAGTGTTGCAAAAAATAACATTCAGTTTATTTTGATAAGGGTTCGATTTCGTGAAGATTTGGAAACAAACCTTCTTAACAGAATGGATAGCTTTTAAAATTCAGAGAACTGAAGAACAACGATAACGAAAGGGTATCGTTTTCTTAATTGAAACAACATTTCACGTGTCAAGCAAACTAGGTAAGCTTAATTTTTAGTCGGAAATTAAATCATTTACGTTTAATGAAGCCTTTAAATTTGGTAACGCAAGACAATGGCACGTGAAATAGGTTTAACGTTGATATTTTTTGCTTCCAGATTTTATAAAGTGATTAGAAAATCCTTATTGTGTTAGTCGGCTGACGTTGAAAAGTTTTAAAATCAAACCCTCGACTTAGTTTGGAGAAAAAGACCTTTTAGGGAAAATATTTTATTTTTTAAGTAAATTAAAACAAAAATAACTAAAGAAACGGATCTTCTAACTAGATACTTTTTACAAATTCGTGCTTAAATTAAAACATATAACGCTTTATTTCATTTTTTTATTTAATCTTTTTTCTTCTAATCAACTTATAATTTTAGTGTATACACAGAGTTAATAAAAACTACCCTTTTAATCTAAAAATGTGCGGAATAAGTTACCCAATAGGTTTATAAAGTCTATCAACACGATTGTCTTCATATTGCGAAAATTCATATATTTCATTTCTGGAATTAAAATCTTCACTCTGTGTACTGATTACACACCTATGGTCTTAGTATTTGGAAAACGGACCTTATAACAATATTTCCCTCTATAATTATGTAGAATATTCTACTAATGATAGTATTTGTGTAATAGTTTTGAACCAATCCTGTAAATATTTAAATAAAATAGTTGTTTGCAGATAAAGGAGATTACTACGGGGTGAATACGGTAAAAAATAAATTTATAATTTGAAAGGGACTAGAAAATAACATTTAAGGAAGTATATTCACATTTGAAAATTAATCTAAAACCAAGAACAAAATGAGCCTTACGAATACACCTATATGCTAACTGGGGATATCATAATAAATTGTTTATGTTAGTTTAGACTTTATTTCATCTGGAAAATTTTAAACTGAGTCTTAGGTATTAGAAAGTGCACATTATTGCCTTGTGGTCTTCGTTGTGACACAGCTTTATGGGAAAAATAAAAGAAAACTAATGGGATATGCTGCACCGATAAAAATGTAACATTAATAAAAATAAAATTTCTATGCGGCACATGCTTCGAATAGAGCCATAAGTAATAGGAAAAATGAAAAGCTTCTGAAACAATGCGTGCGGATATTTCCTCCTTTTCCATACATCACGGATTTACATGTTGCGCGCAAAAAGAATAAAATTTAATAGCATATGTTTTGCTCCAGTACTCACTATTGAAAATATAATATCATGTATTGTATTTCTTTCCAAGAGTTTCCAAATTTAATATCGAATATTTTATAGCGTCAGAGTTTTATCCAATGATAAACCATGTTTAAAGCTTTGTTTCGTAACACGCATACGCTGAAATCCAATATCACAGCAGTTATAGGAAAGTATTTTTGTACAAGAGATGCTTTTTTAACGTAGAATATATAAGAAACTATATAAATAACATGATATATAATTGATCTAATACTACTATAAAACAAATAATTGATTTATAAAAAAATAATTAAAAGTACATACTATATATATGTAAAATACTCGGAACCAATAAATTGTGCCCGTTGTTACAGTTTTCGATTTTTGAAAAAAATAATCCCCATTTCCAATCAAAAGTATTCGAACTTCTGGCTCAATTTTGAAATGAATATTTTTATATAAAAAACATGACTGGAAAATGAACACCAAGTGTTTAAGGAAAAATTTACTTTTAGATATATCATAGAAATCATTAACCCAATGCTTAAGCACTATACTTTTATTTTATAATTTATATTAAAATTTAAACTTACTACTTAAATTTTATATTAAGGATAAATAAAAAATACATACTGCCATCTTTGAATAAAAACAAAAACAATTAAAATTATTTATAGTTTAAAACTACAACAAAAGGTGTCGTTCTTTAATTTTTTATTTTTTTATACCATGTTCGCTCCCAACGTGGAGTATATGGATCTACACATTGTGAAGACATCCACGTTCTATAATAGGTATTAATAAATGAAAAAATACTTTCCCATTTAAAACAACATATATGTGCATTTTAAAATATATACGGATTATTATTGTACCTTATCTTATTTATGCCATTTTAAAATTAAAATTATGATTATAATAGGACATTAGGGATAACAGTTTTTTTAATAATTGGGTTATTTCTCAAAGTATATTCTGAAATAATTAAATTGAAATTAAAGTAAGCCTAATTCTAAAAATTGAGCGCATTGTAATATTACGATAAGAAAAATACTTTGTGCTATTTATGCACTGATACTACTACATTGATTCAAAATTTTGTAAAAAAATATACATTCAAATTATATATGCAAGTCGCGTGTGCCTTGTTCTTTCTATGTGAGATTTTCAGTACACGTTGTAGAAATGTTTTAGCACTCAGAGTGTGGTCTAAAATTACAGCTAATTGTTCAGCCCGCCTAATGAGGATATGCAACTAAACGTGGCTTGAATAAGCTGTCATACCGCAAGCTTTCACTCGAAACATTGAACTGATACTCAACTAGTGAAAAAGCTGAAAGTTTCTCCGTAATTAGATTTGAAAAATGATGTTCAAGTAAATACGTAATGTACGTAGCCACTTAATGAGTTTTTCAATTTAGTTCGTTTATTTACGAGTAAATATACTAATAAAATAGATTATTCGTTTAATCTTTTGGCATCTTCCAAAAAAATAAGATCTAGTCTAGTTATGTTTCGAATGCTGTTTTTTTTATTCTTTCCATCAAAATACTGCTGTACTATTTATTTGAGAGAGATATTTATTTTAATAAATGAACCTTTAACAGAGGAAGCTTTTACAATGTTAATTTTATTCAACCAAAATAATTATTAATAATTGTTATATGTAATAAGTGTATATCTTCAGATATGCCTAGATGTATGCTATACGTTGCGAGCAAACGTGGTATAAAAAACTGGTTTCACAATAGAAATAAAATCATTTTAGACTTAAAACATGCTTCGTTAAATTTTATATGAAATGTTAAATAATTTTATACCAACAATATATTTATGTCAAAAATATGAAAAAAATAAGCCTTTTAGTTGCAGAATGTTTTGTATATTTCAAACCCTACAACAGTTATTGATGTGTATTACTTAGTTTAATACAAGATCCTGAGTATTTTTATATGTGCTTTTTTTCTCTTTTTTTGCACTCACTACTCCCTGATAAGAGTATATGTATGAATAAATGAGTAAATCAATCTTCATGAAAACCAGACTGCTATTCGTAGAGCAATTTTGAAAATATATCTATCCTCGTATGTATACAAATAATCATTTCCGTTCCAAAATAGAATCCATTATCAATCTTAAACTTATGTAAACACATTGAACGATTTTTATAGGAATCCATTCATGATAATATATAATAAACATATGATATTACTAATATAATGAAAATATGGTAATATACATTAGGAATTGTAAAAGAAATCTTGAATATGATATACTGTGTAATATCTGTTCATTAATTCATTATTTTAATTGAATATTATTTTAATGGCATGGTGCATAAATTTTTTGACTGCAAAATTACTTGAGAAAAAAATAAGTTAAAAAATATTAGGTACTTAGGTTTAAATGAAAAAATAGCATTATTGATTTTAAGAAGACTATTTTTTTATAATAATCTTTAAAAATATGGGTTTCAAATACATTTGGATGTGTTCATAATGACCAAAAACGGATATAGGATATTTATAAATCTCACTATCGAAATATATTAAGTTGAAACAATAAATTTATAAAAAAATAGTGAGGTATTATTTATCGATGATATTAGATAACTATTTTTGCTATAAACTAGATAAAATGAATATAAATACGTATATTTAAACGATTGAGAGAAAATCTTAAATACAAATGTATATTAAATGTATAACAAATGTATTTTAATATGGTTAGGAAGTTCAAGCACGTGATGCAGAATGTAAAAGTAGATTGCCGAAAACGTCTGCTTTAAAACGAGTGGCGGAATACACTCACTCAATTAAGTGTAAATACAGCATTTTTATGTTTTATTAATAGTATTTTGTACAGTGTCACTTATTATGAAATTAGGACGAAAGGGTTAAAGGGTGTGAAAAGATTTAGGTTAGATGATTGCGAGGTAAGTAACTGCCCTTAAGGGTAATTCATATCGGATTCCAGTTAAAGGCTTGACCAAATTGGGCACGCTACACCTATCTGGCTGTCAACAAACGACAAACCGCCCACTCACGCAAAATTCTCATTCAAAAATGATTGATTGACCATCAAAAAGATGTTCTACCTCTCGTTTCAGATACGTTCTGAAGGCGTGTAGAAGTGTTGAGAGAGTACAAACCGTTTGACCGAATGATTCCTGTGGATAACACATTTTAAACGTAATTTAATTAAGAACTACTTGCATTTAACAAAAGTTTTATACAGATAATCGCAAATAGCCGAGAGGTTTGCGTGCGTGCCTTGAATCCAGGAAATGCAATTTGAATTTCCATATATGCCGTTTAAAAAAAAATACGAAAAGCAGAATCGGGTGCCCATTGAGTTAAGTAATAGTTTGACAACCAATCCACAATAAGATATAACTTCCAAGCATCTTTTAACATTAACATTCCATATACTCCACCTTCAGAACGGAAATCTTCACACTGTGTAGATCTATGTACTCTACTTCCAGTGTGGACATCTTATATATGTATTATAAATATACGTTATTTTAATTTTTAGTCCAGTGCATCAAAATGAAAAAGATTAGAAGATATTGTTTGCTATCTACGCAGTTAGCTTGCTAAAGTTGATATATCGTATATAAGTAGTACAATAACTTGTGATAAATTATATTTAGACTCACTGTTACATATTATTATAGTTATAATGGATAAAAAATAAGCGATCGTTCAAATTTCTATAAAAGTATTGTTTGAAACTCTAATCGAAAAGATCTGATAGTATCACATTTGAACAAATTGAGTTAAAATATTTTTTTAAATTATCAACGGAATTCTTCTGTATATTAAAGCTTAACTTCGGGTTTTGAATGTTTATCGCACTCTTTTCTGATGCGATCTTTTCAAAATTCCAGCAAGGGCCACCATTCAAGCGGACTGTATGTAAATTAATGTTCAGTGCCGAATTGAGTATATTTACAATTTGTCTTCCACTTGAATTATCACTTTATGTTCAATTCGATATAAAATACCACTTAAATTACCTTTAGTAATTAAATGTAAATAAAGATAGTAATTATTGTAGATTGGGTAATCTAAGGCAATAAATTTTATTGATATGTATTGAATTCAACATAGAACTTGTTACTGAATTTTACGTAGTGAATTTATAATATTACTACATACATATTTAGTAAATTGGTAATTGAATGAATAAGAAATCACGTGACTTATAGTATACACGTTTCAATAAAATACATTTAAATTATTCTTAACGTGATTGTTTTACTAACGTAGTGTGTTTCTAATGATATATTATATATACAAGACGATTAAATTCATTTCAACGTTTTAGCCGCATTTTTATCGGAACGATGATATACACTGCTCTCATCGTGAGAAATTTAAAAGAGTTATAAACAAATATAATTTTTGTAACTTAAAAAAAACACGTTAAATGATCTGTTATTTAATGAATATTTTCGACTGATGGTGCTTGATGGAAATTGATTTTAAATTCTAAAT